>QRFJ01001195.1:247980-400582 GCA_006176705.1 Cocos nucifera
CCTCTCTTCCTTCTCCACGCCATAGTCTCTTCTCCCTTGCTCTCCACGTCCAAAAGGTTGTTTTGGACTTTGGTTGGGTGCGATTCAGATCAAGGAAAGGCGATCAAAAGCAAGAAGGCTGCGCTGCTACAAAAGGACGACTGCAGATCTTCAAAAGAGTTTTGAAGATCCTCCAGATCAGATCCAGATCTGATTTTTGGAGGTGTGATAGAGAAGAAGAGGATCTCCAGATCCAACCCGAGTGGATACCGGTAGAGGCCAGGCGCTTGCGTGGCTAAGATCCAGAACCTTCCGCTGCAATCAGGATCATCTATAGGGTAATAAGATTACCCAAATCAGGTAAATTGAATTTGATTTAATTTATCTTATTTTATTTTATTTATTAAAATAATAATAATCAGATCTAAAACATATCAAGATCTGATTAAGATCAAGAGAAAATTTTTGAAATATATCTCTTGATCTAATCAGATCTGGACGAACCTAGACCGGGAAATCAGGATTTCCCTTCACGAATGACACCTCTCTCCATAATAAATTCCATGTGGCTTTGAGTGTCTCACTATTGGATAGTTACGACTATCACTATCAGTCTGTTACAGGCTTCGTCTATAAAAAGGGACCCTCTAGATACATTTTCTCTAAGCTCTCTTCTCTTTTCAAAAATTCTACTAAATTCTTACCTGAGCACTCCATTTCTGTTGGCCAAAAGAGCTGACTTGATCATCGGAGGATCCTACCGAATCCACCACCACCAACTCTGGATGAGACTTTATTTTGTAGATCACCGATGGCGACCTTTTCTTCCTTAACTTTAGCTCGATCCAACGTCAAACAGATTTTGCACCAACAGGATTGATGCTAGAGGAAGGGCTCTCTATTCCTGAGGTACCCTTGTTCTTAAAGGAGTACTCAGTCGACCCTATGGAGCTTTTTCTTCAAGGTTCATCTCCATCCTCTTCCTTAATCTCAAGAAATGCCTTCAAAGAAGATGACTACCCAGAGATCTATCGCTTCTGCTGCTAGATCTAAGTCAGATCCATCCATTCCTGCTCCATCGCCAGTGCTTCAGTCTCCTCTTCCATCGATGGCCATGGTAGATCTAGAGTAATTTAACCTACTAATACAGTGGATTTAGGGCCTCACTGAAATGGTGTAGGCCATGCAGCAACCCTCGGTGGTGGTTCCACCAGGAAACCCACCATCAGAATGTTAGAAATCGATCCCAAGGAGGAGCACTTGGGCTAGCATACCCGTCGCCCCTGGGAAGGAGAAATAGAGAGCAGAGGATCCTTGTTCGGATCATGATTCATCCCTGGAAGAGACCTTCCCCATCTACAGTTGGAAGCCTTTCAAAATCTATGATTGAGATGACATCCTCGATCAAAAACTATGGAAGATGGATCGATGGATTGAGAAACTCTGCCATATCGCCTTGGTTGATCATGACGATGTCTGCATCGATCCTTCTTTCTCTCTCCAAATTTGCAAGGGCCCATTCCATCGAACTTCAAGCTTCCCTAATTTGAAAGCTATGATGGAACCTCTGATCCAGCCAATCATTTGGAGGCCTTCCGACCATGATGTTGCTCCATAGCGCACCAAATGCCATCTTATGCTGAGCTTTCTTATCTACCTTAAAGAAAGCAACAAGAAATTGGTACTTGATGTTGAAATCGGATATGATCTTCTTCTTTGACCAGATGAGCCATCAGTTTGTGGCTCATTTTATTAGCAGCCGACATCCCCACCAAGGTTCGGATTCTCTGATGAATATCAAGCAAAAGGAGGAAGAATCTATCCGAGCTTATGTCACCCAGTTTAATACTATTGCATTAGAGGTCCGAAACCTGAACCAATCTATTGCAATGGCCGCACTCAAGGATGGCCTTCAAAAGAATGATTTATTATTCTCTCTGGAGAAAAAGTATCCTAGGGACTTTGCTGATCTGCTAGCTCAGGCTGAAGAATATATCTGAGTGGAAGAAGCCTTCAAGTTGAAGGATGAGAAAGTTGCAGAAGAGCGGTGGGCGGGCAAGTCTAATAGACCCACCGCTGATGGAGGGCCAAATGAAGTTCAACCATGCTCACGGACTCCCTCCGAGTGCAAGCAAGCCCAAACTCCTCCTCAAGCTCGTCGTCAAAGAAGCCTCAACAGAAGGGTGCGAAGAAGTTCCTCTCCTAGAAGGTTCTACAATTATGCCCTCCTTAATGCTCCTAAAACTCAAGTTCTAATGAAAATTAAGAATCAGTTACCAAGACCAGAAGAATTACGATCTCCCCCAAATAAGCACAATCGAAGCAAGTACTGTTTGTATCATCATGATCACGGCCATGATATTGAAGAATGTATTCAGCTCTAAGACGAGATCGAGGAGCTCATCAGGAGAGACTGGCTGGGTCAATTCCTCAAACATCGATCTAAAGCAAGAGAAGATCAGCCAAGGGTGCTGCCACAACCAAAACTACCAATGAGGGAGGAACAACGAGGAGATCGGCCGTCTCTCAACATCATCAGCACTATCTCTGAGGGACTTAGTACTTCGGCGAGCCACCATCTCTCAGTCTCGAAGCCAGGGGAAGCATGCCCCTAATTGAAAAGGCCCATATGAAATAGAGGAGGTTGTTCGAATCGAAACTTATCGATTGAAAGAGCTCAGAGGAACAACGCTCCCACGATCTTGAAATTTAGAAAATCTGAGAATATACTGTCAGTAATTTTTCTTCAATAAAACTTCTCTATTTCAATATTATTATTTTTTGGTGCAAAAACTATATGATGATAGGAAAGAAGCAATCAAAAGTGGCCATGCTAGGAACAAAAGGAGAACCTCGTCCTAACATAAGAAAGTCGAAGACCTTCGATTATTTAAGACCGGAGGAGAACCTCATCCTAATGTGAGCAAACTTGAAGGCCTTATTCATTTTAGACGAGGTGAGGGGAGAGGCCCTGACAATGGCCCTAATGTGCCCCTACAGTTTATTAGGAACAGAAGAAGAACCTTGTCCTAATGTGAGCAAAGTCGAAGACCTCGTCGATATAAGACAAGATGGAGGGAGAGGCCGTATCGATGATCCTAACGCAACCCCATAAGTCATGTTAAGAACAGAAGGAAAGCCTCATCCTTACATGAGCAAAAGTCAGAACCTCATAGACCAAAGACATGGAGAAGAAAGAAGCTCAGTGGAAAATCCCTATGCATGCTTTCCCATGATAACCTAACTACGTCAAATGTGAAAAGAAAAGATCAACTATCGTATTAGATGGTCCCGCCTCCATATCATCTTCCTCCTCCTCCCAAAAGTCGAGGTCAAACTCAGGGAACCTTCGGGCTACCCCGCCTTCGCATGCTTTCTATCCGAACTCAATAAAAGATAAGATCTCCTTCAACCTCAACAAGAGATAAGATCTTCTCTGAGTTTCAACCTCGGCTGGAGATAAGATCTCTCCTGAGCTTCACCCTCAATAGGAGATAAGATCTCCTTCAACCTCAATAGAAAATAAGATCTCCCCCGAGTTTCAACCTACAACCTCAATAGGAGATAAGATCTCCCTCGAGTTTCAATCTTGGCTAGAGATAAGATCTCTCCCGATCTTCAATTTCAATAGAAGATAGAATCTCCTTCAACCTCGACCAGAGATAAGATTTCCTCCGAGCTTCAATTTCTCAATAGGAGATAAGATCTCCTCCTAGTTTCAACCTCAATTGGAGATAAGATCTCCCCCAAGCTTCAACTTCAATAGTAGATAGGATCTCCTTCAACCTCGACGAGGATAAGATCTCCTTCGAGCTTCAATTTCAATAGGAGATAAGATCTCCCTCGAGTTTCAACCTCGGCTAGAGATAAAATCTCCCTTGAGCTTCAACTGCAATAGGAGATAGGATCTTCTTCAACCTCAGCCAGAGATAAGATCTCCCTCGAGCTTCAACTTCAACACGAGATAAGATCTCCTTCAACCTCGGCTGGAGATAAGATCTCCCCTGAGCTTCAACTTTAAAAGAAGATAAGATCTCTCTCAACCTTCATAGAAAATAAGATCTCTTCCAAGCTTCAACTTCAACCGAAGATAAGATCTCCTCTGAGCTTCAATCTCAATAGATGCAGAGCTCAAAAAAGAACTTTGGTAGTCATCTTTTTATACTCTCTTCCTTCGAATTTCGAACTCAAAAGTAGGAGGACTAGTATTGGGGATAAACCCCGCTTCCGTCGATGTCCAGTCTGATGCTTAGGCTAATTTAACTGATAATCATGAAAGAGCTTCGATCAAAAATTCTTCCTCCAATAGTCGAACCCCTTTCGGACTCCTTCAGCAGTCGAACTCCTTCCAAACCTCTCCTTCAATCAAATTCCTCTAGCAGTCGAACTCCTTTTGGACTTATCCTTCAGTTGAATTCTTTCAGTAGCTGAACTCCTTCCGAATTTCTTCTTCAGTCGGATTTCTTCAGTAGCCAAACTCCTCCAGACTTCTCCTTCAGTCGGATTCCTTCAAGAGTTGAACTCCTTTCGGACTTCTTCTTTTGGACTCCTTTCCAAACTTCTCCACCAATCGAACTCCTTTTGGACTTCTCCATCAGTCGAACTCCATCTGGATTCCTCCAGTTGATTACTTTCAAATTTTAAGTAGTATTCCTCCTAGATGATCTTCTCTACCTGTATTCTCTTTAGGAGTCCGAACTCCTCTAAAATTGATATATGTTAATGCTCTTCACCAACCAATGCCTACTTTCTCCGAACTTTGATATTAAATCTCAACGAATGGGCACATCACGACAACAGACACCTCTCTCTGTAATAAATTCTACATGATCCCGAGCAGCCCACTACCGAATGATTATGGCTATCATTATCAGTCTGCTATGGACAACACCTCTCTCCATGATAAATTCCATGTGGCCCTGAGCGGCCCACTATCGGACGATTATGGCTATCACAATCAATCTGTTATAGGCTCTATCTATAAAAAGGGATCCTCTAGATATATTTTCTCTAAGCTCTCTTCTCCTTTCGAAAACTCTGCTGAATTCTTGCCTGAGCACTCTATTTCTATTGGCCAGAAGAGCTAACTTAATCATCGAAGGATCTTGCCAGACCCACCACCACTAACTCTAGATGGAACTTTATTTTGTAGATCACTGGTGGTGACATCTTCTTCCTCAACTCCAGCTCGATTTGGTGTCAACCAGATTTTGCACCAACACCCATAATTATTGAGAATTCGAGTGAAGCTTGGCCATGCTCTAGAATTTCTCTTAAGCACAAACAAGGCCAAACTCCATCTTGGGCATGTCGATCAAGAAGCCTAGATCAAAGGGCATGATGGAACTTTCCTCCTAGAAGATTTCACAACATGCCCCCTTGAACGTTCTGAAGACCCAGGTGTTAATGGAGATCAAGGAGCAATTGCCAAGATTGGAAAAGATGTGGTCTCATCTATAAGCGCATCAACTGGCATCACCTCTCCCTGATACTAATTGATGTTCCATAATATCGCTCGAACACCAATCATCCTTGACATCACAAGCACCCCGATACCATGTTGCGGAAGCTCCTGATCTTTAGCATAGACCTAAAGAAACCTGTGACATTCTCTATGGAGAGCACACCATCGATCCTCTCTCTAGATCTGGGATGGGGTGCCTCCCTCCTTGGGCTTGAGGGAGATGCCCTCCTTCTCCAGGGCTTCTTCAAGAATCCTAGGGCGGCAAATCTAGAGAGAAGAGAAGAAGAGAGTTGAGGAAGAACAGGTCTGTATTGAATTCAACCTTGAAAAGTTTAATAGAACATATGTATTTATACATAGCCGTTAGGCCCGACAAAAAAACTCCCCCGCTAACCCAATACATGAAAGCACTCACCGAGCCCATGTACACCCATGTCTCCCAGGCTCTCATCCTTTGGATCTAGACCCGACCCATACATGAATTAGCCACCTTAAGATCTCTCAAACCAGACCTTAAGACCCCTAGGATCAACCTAGATCCTAGCCCAAAATAGACCCTCACATAACTCTGCCCGTGTACTGAGCCGGCTCAGTCTTAGCACTGAGCCGGCTAAGTTCCACTAGGTCTGCTCAGTCTGAAACTGATTCGACCTAATTCTATGCCATGCCAGTAGTTCTTAATGCGAGCTCTCTATTTTTTCTATGCTCCGAGACTTAGCCGACCTAGTTTTGGACTGAGCCGACTAACCTATAGAAAATCTTATTTCTGTAGCCTTCAAACTTTGACTTTGGTTCCTTACTCCACCTTGTGTCTCAGATCTCCGAAGCACCAACTAAGCCCCTTAAGGCCCTCAATACCCGAACCTCAAGCCCGTGAAGAGCTACATGCCACCTCCACCCTAGGACAACTTCTGTCCTAGCACTAGTACCATACCTATCTTAGCCTTCCTGGAGCCCTCACCCTGGCTCCACCTATGGCCTCCCAAAGCTTGGGAGCACCATAAATCCTTACAATCTTCACCTTGGTGCTCCCAAGTCTTGGCAAACCTCTCGGCAATGCCCTCCTGCATGATCACACTATCCCTGTGCACTCGACAGCACCTATGCAAACATCGCCTCCATCAATTCTCTTCAGCTATTGTGCATCCTTGAGGCCTTTGGGATGACCGCCTCCATCGTTGAAGACCTATGCTTGCACCTCTACACCATCCTAAAATTATAGGATCCCTTCTACTTAGCAGCTGCATCACTTTTCCTGATCTTCCCTAGAGAACCCACAGTGTTCCTGTAACGACACTTGCTACAAACCCTGGTATGGTCTCCTCAGAACTACGCTTGTCCTCCTACACATGTCACTCCATCTAAAACTGTGCATCTTCGGTGCTGGTGCTAAGATATCGATCCTCCCGCACCCCTCTGCTCTGAACTCATGTCAAATTTCTCTCCAATTATGAAGCCACCTCTCCAAAGCTCTACCTATATCTGAAGTCCACCTGATGCCACAGAAGCCGACTCTATCACTAAGTTCCTCGAGGCTAACTACCCAATGTTGCACTGCTGGTTCTGTCACTATACCTCAAATACCGTTACTGCCCCTTCGAACCCTTCGCACTCCGTGGACCCCTTCAAAGCCATCTCGGATACCTCCGTAACTTGCAGGCACCTCCAAAACCCAAGGGCTCATCCAACTCTTCTAAATTCAGTGACTGAACCTTAGAAAATTCCACCCTAATCCTTCTTTTCTGCTCCTACATCAGCCATCACTTTAGTTACATTGAGAGAACCATCCTCCGTTGGAACCGTGACTCTTCCTGGTGCCCCTGCAAAAGAAACTTGATCCACGATACTCCCGATTGCCTGAGACCTTCTGGCACTCCCTGAGACCTCCTAGCTCTCCCTGAGACCTACTCCTGATCTCCCTAAGATACCACTGACACTCTTTGCTAATATACACTCCTCGGCTACTGCACCACCAAGCCTCTCTCAGCCCCGTGCCTTCAGGGAAACACTCCTATAGCACTCCAGTGCTTTCTGACTCATCTTTGTGCCGCTCTACAACCACCCAGCCCTAATCTACTGGACCTCCATGGATCATCCATCTCCATCACTCCTAAGGCTTCGCAAATCCATGCTCTAATCGAATCATTGAATACATCTCCAACTACTTTCCCACCTTCCAGATACCGAAGGATGTATAGTCGCTTCTTCAGTCTTCCTTCGATCATTATCTCTTGGAAAAACTCTCTTCAACAGCCCTATACTACCCATCTTCCTAGAGAACCTTGATGTTGTCTACTGAGATACTTTCCTCGACTGCTACATCATCGAGCCTCTCTCAGTCCTGCATCTTCAGGAAAGTACTACTATAGCACTCCAGTGCTCCCTACCTATCACATAACCATCATACACCCTGATCTTTCCACCAAGACCGATCAGCAAATCATGCACCAAATTCTTCCACCTTAAAAAAATCCCTTTTCGTTAATCCTCTCAACCTCTACCTTCAACATGCTGCTCTCGATTAGCCAAACCATAGCAATAATAAGGTAGATTTGAGACATATCATGGAATCCTTGTGAAGATTTTTGATTTCATCTTGTATGACTTCTCCTTCCCTTCCATGCACCATCAAGCTCTGAAACTTGTCTCTTCCATGCACCATAAGGCTTTGAAATCTGGCTTTGATACTATATGTAAGCACACCAACTAGCATCACGTCTCTCTGATACCAATTGATGTTCCATGATATCGCTCAAATGCCAATCATCCTTGACATCACAAGCACCCCGATACCATGTTGCAGAAGCTCCTAATCTTCAGCATGGATCTGAAGGAACCTATGATGTTCTCTATGGGCAGCACACCATCGATCCTCTCTCTGGATCTATGATGGGGTGCCTCCCTCCTTGGGCTTGAGGGAGACGCCCTCCTTCTCTAGGGCTTCTTCAAGAACCCTAGGGTGGAAACTTTAGAGAGAAGAGAAGACAAGAGTTGAGGGTGAAAAGGTCTATATTGATTCCAACCTTGAAAACCCTAATACAACTTATGTATTTATACATAGCCATTAGGCCCGACCAAAAAACTCCCCGGCTAACCCAATATATGAAAGCACTCACTAAGTCCATGTACACCCATGTCTCCCATGCTCTCATTCTCTAGATCTAGATCCAATCTGTACATGAATTAGCCACCTTAAGACCTCTCAAACTAGGCCTTAAGATCCCTAGGATCAACCTAGACCCTAGCCCAAAATAGATCCTCATGTAACTCTGCCCGTGCACTGAGTCGACTCAGTCTCAGCATTGAGCCAGCTAAGTTTCATTGGGTCTGCTCAGGCTGAAACTAAGCCAGCCCAGTTCTGTGCTGTGCCAGCAGTCTTGAATGCGTAGCTCTCTATTTTGCCTATGCTCTAAGACTTAGCTGACCTAATTTTGGACTGAGCTAGCTAACCTATAGAAAATCCTTTTTCTATAGTCTTCAAGCTCCGACTTTGGTTCCTTGCTCCATCTTGTGTTCCAGATCTTCGAAGCACCAACCAGGCCCCTTGAGGCCCCCAATACCTGAACCTCAAGCCCATGAAGAGCTACATGCTGCCTCCACCCTAGGACAACTTCTATCTCAGTCCTAGGACCACACCTATCCTAGCCTCTCCGGAGCCCTCACCCTGGCTCTGCCCATGGCCTCCCAAGGCTTGGGAGCACCATAAATCCTCATATCATCCGGCCAAGCATATCTCAACAAGTATTGTCTCTATCATCATAACCATGGTCACGATACTGAAGAATGCATCCAACTTGAAGATGAAATCGAGGAGTTCATCGATGAGGTTGGCTAGACCACGTTTTGAGATGTTGGCCAGAAAGAAGGAAGGATTGGCTAAGAGCTCTGCCACAGCCTGAACCACCCTGAAGGAATGCACCATAGGAAGATCGGTCCCCATTTGGAATCATCAACATCATTGCTGGGGGATATCGACAGGAAGAAGCCAACAGGTTTGCAGAGCCGATAAAGAGGTAGAGGACTAAGGAGCCCATCATTTTTACTAAAGAAGATGCATAGGGTGTTCAATTTTTACATAATAATGCGGTTGTAGTAACTTTAAATATTGTTGATTATAATGTATGCCGCATTTTGACTGATAATGAAAGTTTTGTCGATGTTTTGTTTTATTACACATTCTCCAAAATGTCTATACCTGATAGTCAAATGGGATCAATGAATTCTCTATTAGTGGGGTTCACTGGTGATATGGTGCTAGTGGAAGAAATAATTATCTTATCTATTATAATAGTAATGAAAATTATGTCCCAAAGTCAATCATCAGCCTATTGATGGTTGAGCTATTTTATAATTATAATTAATTTATTAATTAATAAAAATATTTTGGCATCTTTTTTATCATAACTTTACATCTTCTAATGAACTTCATTATTATGATGAAGTCCTTAGGACTGTTTAGTTTCGATAAAGAGAGAATTTATCGATTAATCTTTAAATTTGTTCATGATCAAATAATAGACTGTTAATTAGGATAACAGCATTTATCGAGCATAGGTCGCTATATGCCATATAGATTGGTTGTCCTCTTAACTAAGGAGTGTAGAGATACTAGTATGGCATACAGCTGAGATGTATGGGTATATCATCATTGAACGTGATCAACTTCAGAGCATTTTACTATCAAGAATGTATCTGATGGGATATAGATATAAGTATCCCTTAGAACTGAGATCACCTCAGTGACTTACAAGCAACTCAATGTGCTTTGATACTGGACTAACTGAATTTCTAATTCAGCAATAGAAGGCTTTTGAACATAGTCAAGTACTTGTGAAGTCAGAGTGTGATCAAGATAAAATTGACCACTCTAAGAGTTGGAGAAGAATGTATCACTGTATTTTAATATAGCAAAACCTTGGCCAGGATAATCCATCAGATGGATTTGATATTTTGAAATACAATGTGGACAACCTGATCAGAGTTGACAGTTGAACTCTGACGTGTCCTATGAGCATTGTGGTCAAGGGGATAAATTATATGGAGACTATATCCGCATGGGTTCTAAGGATTGTGTTCAACAACTTCAACCTATCCGACCGTCGGGTATCATTGCTAGATGGTCACTTTGATTGGTATAAAAAATTATTCCTATGCTACCAGCTTAAGTTCGAACCTATGAGGTCATACACATTAGAGCTTATGATCTAATCAGATGGTTGATCAATGATTAAGAATCGTTCTAGGATTAAACAATCAATACGATTGATGTTTAACCTAGTGTAAGTATTGCAGGAGGATCGATGAGCAATCGGATTGCTAATTAACTTAATTTGATTAAGCCAATAGGTTGAGATTAAGTTTAATTAAATATAATTTAATTATATTTAGTTTGGGCTTGATTGGATCAAGTCTAATTGGTTTATTGGATAAGCCAAGTGCAAGGAAGAACTAATCCAAGTCTAACTAGGACTCAGATTAACCCAATTTTCTAATTTGATTAAAAAATAAATTAAAATTAAATCTAATTTAATCTAATCTGATTAAGTCCTTAAATAGATTAAGGCCATATTTAATTGAATTGATTTAATCTTAATTTTATTTGGTTAAAAGATCTTGTTTGATCAAGTCAAAATAGGAGTCCTAGTGAGACTAGGACTCCCTATCACTTACGCCACTTAATCCTCATGCTCCATGCCCTTTTTGTTTTATTTCTTATATAAAAATTCTTCACTCCCATGGCTTCTCATGCCTGCTTTCTCTCCTCCTTTTCTCATAAGCCATTTTGTTGAATGACCAAGTCAAAAGAGGAGTTAGTTTTGCTTAGGATTCTATGAGATAGAATCCTTGTTGACCAAAACACCTTTCCTTAAGTGCCACCCCCTCTTTTAATTAATTCCTCTCTTATTTCATAAAAATAATCTCCTTTTTTGTGCACCCTCCCTTGCTGGTCCATGCCAATAATTGTGGAGGAGGCGCCCAACAACTTCCCATTTTTGTACACTCCTAGTCTAGAATTTTGATCTAACTTAGACTCTTTTTTTCTCTATTTATTGGATGAATTTTGTTCTAACTTTTTTTTGGAATACAAAGCTTTGGGAGAGATTTGGGATGTGCAAAAATTAGAGGAAGAGGGCCCTTGGGCATGTGGGTTCAATAGGCACCAAACTAGGTGTCTAGGTAAGAGAAAAGAGAAGAAGAAGAGGATCTTCTTTTAGGGCTGTTTTATTTTCAATCTCTTCTCCTTTTTCTTGAGTTTTTTCTGAGAGAGTCTTAGATCAGTAAACTCTCATCTTTCTTTTCATATTTTGAAGAGTCTAAATTTTGAAGAAGAAAGCATCGGATCGACCATCGAAGAAGGATTAGCACAGTACTAGCATGCTGTGCTGATTTTCTGTATTGGACTTCAGATCAAAGATCGTAGGCTCGTATGGATGACTCTTAGAGGCTGGATGCATGTGTGGCTTGTGACATCATTCTCAAGCTCGGATCAGCAAGTTAGAATATCTAACTTGCTCAGGTAATAGATATGATATATAAACTTCATACCTACATTTGATGTAGTGTAGATCTAGGTTGATTTGATCAACCTTTTACTTTCTTATTTGATTTTAATTTTTAATTTAATATCATACCTTGATACTATAATAGATCTAAGATCTAGATATTTATATATTTATTTAAATAAATATTTAATTTATTTAAGCCTTTCACTGTAAGATCTTGAGAAAATTTTCAAGATCTACTTGTAAAATCCTAGATTTGGTTCCTTCAATTGGTATCAGAGCAAGATTATTATTACATGATTTTTATGCATATTTAGATTATTTCTTAGATTAGATCTAATTTATAATCTAATTATTAATTCTAAAATTAGAAAAAAAAAATTAGATCTCATGAACTACCATAAGGTTGTCCTACTGTAAGGTTTACCCCTTATAGTGAATAGGTTGTCCTAGTTCGTGATGATCTGACTCTAATCATAAATTTATTAAATTTAATCTAATTTTATTTATAATTTAATAAATTTAAAATAATTTTAGGTCTAAAAATAAAATATTTTAGATTGCATGGACTGCCATAAGGTTGTCCTGCTGTAAGGTTTATCCCTTATAGTGAATAGGTTATCTTAGTACGTGCTGATCTAAAATATTGATCATAAAATTTTAAATTAGATCTAAGAGATTTTATGATCTAATTAAAAATATTTTAATATAATTTTAATATTCATAAATATATTAGATTTGATCTAGTAAGATTTATGATTGATTATTATTGAAACTATTTCAATTACATGAACCTGTTTAGATTAGATCTAAAGTAGATTCATGTTTATGTTACTTGCATATTGATTATGAATCAAACATGCAACTTGGTTGATAGAACCATATTGTAAAAATATTTTACAAATATGAAAATTATTTTTGAAAAGCCAAACCCCAACCCTCAGTCCAAAACTTAATTAAGAATTAAGAAGTTGTTTGATTAGGTTCTAGGATTGTAAATTAAAGATCCTATGACACGAATCATAACACATTAGGTTAATGGATTAGTGGGGATTAGGTCCATTAATTGGATTAGACTTAGGATTAGATTAAAGAATGAACTTAATTTGAGAATTGACTAAATCTAATCAATTATTGTCTTAGATTAGGTCAAGGATTCTCTAGATCAATTGCAATAGTTGTAGTTGGTCAAGTCCATGTCTTTAAGAAGACCCAAGATGGACTTGATTCTTGGCTATGCAGTCTAGCATGACTGTTAGGTTGATCTAATTGAAACTAATTAAACCAGTTGGTGTCTAATATAAACCAGACTAGTGGTTTTTAATTAGCAGCTTGCTTACCTAGTCATTTCTGATGGTGTCTAAGGCAAGCCAGGCAAATCCTTCCACTGATCGAAATTACCTGGCCTCTTAGTGAGATTATGTTTTGATCAGATTGCTTAATTATTCGAGCCGACCCATGTCAGCTAGGTAAATCAGTTTGACTAATTTAGGTGCTCCTAGACTAGCCTATTAATGATCTCCCTTAAGCTGACTTGGTGAAGTTAATGGAAGGATCATGACAAGCTGGTTAATCTGACCTACTCGCTTCTATAAATTAAATTCTCTAAAATTATTAGGTCCCTAAAATGAAATAGTTATATGATAACTGAATCATAGCCTCTCATTAAAGTGGATGATAATGAGTCCATCAGTTGGATAATCATTGGAGGCCCAAAGGCCTGGTGCTTATCGATTGATGGAATTATCATTCATTATATGATCTCTTGGATATATCTTTCTAAATGATGGTTAGATGGGCCAACCAAAGTTGGGCCTGATCATTCATTGGTTGGATGGGCCATGTATGGTCATGTTAATGGTTGGACCTAACTAGACCCTTTTATGAGAAGGCCAAAGCCAACTGATCAGGGCTTAGGGTAAAATTTAATTACTAAAAATTATTTGGATAAACAATTGGTTATGAACCTATTCTTAGATGTGCATGGGTGGGCCAACCAAAGTTGGGCTCGTGTAAAGTCTATGTAGATTCTAGTATCCACTAAGAAATTAGGATAATTCCTCGAATTGGAGGTAGAGGCTACCAATCCGAATAAAATAGTGGGAGAAACCTTTTGATTAAAGTCCAAATCTTTAGTTTTAATGAATCAATTACTAATTAGATTTTGATTTTTCTTTGTGTAGACATGGCCACTTTTCTATCACTTCGATCATTGTTGGACAATGATAAGTTGGTGGGACCCAACTTTGGTAGCTGGTACCAAAAGTTGAAGATTGTCCTGGAGCATAAACGGATCCTATATGTGCTGATGGATTCTGCACCTAAGGAGCCAACTGCCAATACACATGGAACAATCAGAGACACTTATCAAAAGTGGCTCAGTGATCAAACCACGGTGCGCTGCATTATGCTGGCCGCGATGAGCGATGAGTTCAGTCGTAGGTTTGAGATAGCTGAGCCAAATGAAATGCTCCAAGTGTTGGAGGATTCTTTTAGCATACCTAATGATGTTGAGAGGCACAAGACTAGTTGCACCATCTTCAACACCAGAATGCGGGATGGAGCCTCTATCACTGATCATGTACTGTATATGATCAAGCTGATTGAGTGCTTGAGCAAACTCGGCTCTCTTACATGAACAACTTGAAAAAGATGCAATACTGAACTCGCTGCCAAAGTCCTATCTCCCTTTCCTTACTCATTACAGAATGGCAAAGCCCGAAGTAAACTACCATAGCTTACTGGGGTTACTTCAAAACTTTGAAAAGGATCACCAGCTCCATAAAGAGTCGATGAACTTAGTGGGAGGTTCATCTTCTGATTCTCGATCCTTTAGGAAAGAAAAGAAGAACAAGAAGAAGAAAACAAAGAAGGTGCAAGTTTAGGTTGGGACATCAATGCAGGACCAGACCAGGAAGATCAAGCTCAATAAGAGTCAAGCTGAATGCTTGTTTTGCAAGAAGCGAGGGCACTGAAAGAGAAACTATCCTCAGTACATTGCCTCCCTAGATCCGAACAGGCAGAGAAAGAAGCAAGCTGTTGCTGGGCAAGGTATTTATATGATAACTTCTTGTAATTTCTCTATTTATGATATTACTGACTGGGTATTGGATATCGGTAGCTCTTACCATATTTACAATTTGTTGCAGGAGTTGCAGGTCAGTAGAAGATTCAAGCAAGGTGAGAGATTCCTAAATGTTAGAGATGGAAGATCAGTTTCAGTTCTAGCTTTAGAATTTTTGAAACTTGTATTTAAATCTCATACCGTTATTCTCAGCGGTTGTCATTTCTATCCTAGTTTCTTTTTAAGTATCATTTTTGTAGGCCTTTTGGCCATGAATAATTATAAAATTTCAATAAAGAAATAAGTTTGTAATGTCATTATGAATGGTGTTACTGCTTTCTATGGATAATTGAACAATGGTGTATATATGTTATCACAATCTGTTAATGTAGTCTATTCTACTAGCGAGCACCCTAGATTAGATAGTATATCAGATATCTACTTATGGCACTATAGGCTAGGTCATATAAACAAGAACAGGATAAATAGGTTGACTTAAGAGGGAATCCTCGAAGTCAATGATTGTAAATCACTTCCAACCTTTGAGTCCTGTCTTCTTGGTAAAATGAAGAAGTCATCTTTTACTGAAAATGGTGAGAGAGCCAATGAGTTCTTAGGTCTAGTACATACTGATGTATGTGGACCAATAAGCACAAGTGCCAGAGGTGGATATACCTACTTCATCATTTTCATAGATGATCTATCTAGATATTGATATATCTATCTAATGAAACATAAGTCAGATTCTTTTAAAATGTTCAAACGATTTCGAAGTGAAGTAGAAAAATAAACTGGAAAGAGTATTAAAACTCTTTGATCTGATTGAGGAGGAGAATACCTTTCTAATGAGTTTCTCATATATCTTGGAGAGAATGGAATTCTCTCCCAATGAACTTCTCTTGGAACACCAAAGCATAATGGTATGTCTGAAAGGATGAATCAAACTTTGTTAGACATGGTCTAATCCATGATGGGATTTGCTAGCTTGTCGATATCTTTCTAGGGATATGCACTCGGATCAGCTTGTTATCTATTAAATAGGATTCCAAGTAAGTCTATAGTTAAAACCCCAGATGAGATATGGACAGGATGTAAGCCAGCACTTTTACACCTTAGGATTTGGGGGTGCCCGGCTTATATCAAATGGTTAGTTACAGACAAACTTGGACCTAGGTCTGACATGTGTACATTCATAGGGTACCTAAAAGAGACCAAAGAATACTATTTCTACCATACTGATGAACAAAATGTGTTCGTCAGCCTTAAAACAATCTTTTTGGAAAAGGAGTTTCTTGGTGAAGAAACTATTGCCTCTAAGGTTGAACTTGATGAAGTTCAATACATAGAAAGTCCGACATAAAATGTTGAACCTAAGTCGAATTTGATCAGATCAAATCTGAAGCCTAGTGAACCCACACCATTAAGGTGATCCAATAGAGTACCGCACCATCCGAACAGAAACTATGGATTCTTGGTCCAGGATGGTGATCCCATCAAACTCGATGAGAACGATGAGGATCTGATCACTTATATGGATACGATGCAGAGATCCAATTCTGAGAAATGACTAGAAGCCATAAGATCCAAAATGAATTTCATGAAGGTTAATGATGTATGGACATTAGTTGACCCATCTGAAGGGGTTAAATCCATTGGGTGTAAATGGGTCTTCAAAAGGAAGAGGGGCGCAAACAAAAAGGTGGAGATCTATAAAGCTCGTCTGGTTGCCAAAGTATATCATCAATATTATGGTATTGACTATGACAAGACGTTCTCCCTTATGGCAATGCTCAAGTCCATTCGGATCATACTTGCCATTGCTATCCATCTGGACTATGAGATTTGGTAGATGGATGTGAAGATAACTTTTCTAAATGGAGAGTTGACCGAAGAGGTGTATATGATACAATCTGAAGGGTTCACATCCATAGATGAGTCCAAGGTATGCAAGCTTCAAAGATCCATTTATTGATTAAAGTAGGCATCTCAGAGTTGGAACATATATTTTGATAAAGTAATCAAAATGTATGGCTTCACTAAGAATGGAGGAGAACCCTGCATTTATAAATGGGCAAATGGTCCAGCAGTGGCATTCCTTATTTTGTACATGGATGACATTCTCTTAATCAAGAATGATATCCCCACACTATAAGGAATAAAAGTCTGATTGTCATCATAGTTCAGCATGAAGGACTTAGGTGAAGCATCCTACATCCTAGGGATGAAGATCTATAGAGATAGATCTAAAAGGATGCTTGGTATATCCCAATCCACGTACATAGAAACTATGCTAAAGAGGTTCAATATGGAGAATTCCAAAAAGGGCTATCTCCTGATAGGCCAAAAAATTTTTCTCTCTAAGAAGGATTGTCCGACAACTCCTGAAGAGAGAGCGTATGAGTAGAATCCCATATGCTTCGGTAATGGGGTCTATTATGTATGCAATGACATGTACGAGATCGGACGTAGCATACTCACTAGAAGTGGTGAGTAGATACCAGTCTGACCCTAGAAAAAATTACTGGAAGGTGGTTAAAATCATCCTTAAGTATTTGAGAAATACTAAGGACCAATGGTTGGTTTATGGTGAGTCAGATCTGAAGCTTATGGGGTTTACAGACTAACTTTCAATCTGACCATGATGATAGTAAAAGTATGTTGGGATATATTTTTACTCTAAACAATAGAGCCATCTGCTGAAAAAGTTTCAAGCAGTATATAGTGGCTGACTCTGTTTGCGAAGCAGAGTACATGGCAGCATCAGATGCAGCAAAGAAAGCTGTGTGGCTAAGGAAGTTCATCACCAAGCTCGAAGTAGCATCCTCTGTTGATGGTCTAGTCCTACTCTACTACGACAGCACTAGTGCCATAGCTCAAGCAAAGGAATCGAAGGCACACCAATGGATAAAGCATATTCTGCATCGCTTTTATTTGATTCGTGAGATTGTGGATCATGGTGATGTCGATCTTCAGAGGATCGATGGAAAGAAGAACCTAGCCAACCCCTTCACTAAAGCCCTGGCAATCAAGAAGTTTGACAACCATAAGTCAAAGATGGATATTAGATACTATGCTGAGTGGGTTTAGGATAAGTGGGAGTTGTTAGGAATTGTATCCCAAAGTCAATCATCAGCCTATTAATGGTTGAGCTATTTTATAATTATAATTAATTTATTAATTAATAAAAATATTTTGGCATCTTTTTCATCATAAGTTTACATCTTCTAATGAACTCCATTGTTATGATGAAGTTCTTAGGACTGTTTAGTTTCGATAAAGAGAGAATTTATCGATTAGTCCTTAAATTTGTTCACGACTAAATGATAGACTATTAATTAGGATAACAACGTCTATCGAGCATAGATCGCTATATGCCATATAAGATAGTTGTCCTCTTAACCAAGGAGTGTAGAGATACTAGTATGGCATACAAATAAGATGTATGGGTACATCGTCATTGAACATGACCAACTTCAGAGCACTCTGCTGTCGAGAATATCTCTGATGGGATATAGGTATAAGTATCCCTTAGACCTGAGATCACCTCAGTAACTTGCATACAACTCATTGTGCTTTGGTATCAGACTAACTAAATTTCTAATTCAGCAATGAAAGGCTTTTGGGCACAATCAAGTACTTGCGAAGTCAGAGTATGATCAAGATGGAATTGACCACTCC
Source organism: Cocos nucifera (assembly GCA_006176705.1). NCBI lineage: Eukaryota > Viridiplantae > Streptophyta > Magnoliopsida > Arecales > Arecaceae > Cocos > Cocos nucifera. The sequence goes on from QRFJ01001195.1 coordinate 266,669, forward strand.
AAGAGTTGGAGAAGAATGTATCACTATATTTCAATATAGCAAAATCTTGGCCAGGATAATCCATCAGATGGATTTGATATTTTGAAATACAATATGGATAACCTGATCAGAGTTGATAGTTGAACTCTGATGTGTCCTACAAGCATTGTGGTTAAGAGAATAAATTATATGGAAACTATATCCGCATGGGTTCTAAGGATGGTGTTCTACACCTTCGACCTATCCGCCATCAAGTATCATTACTAGATGGTCACTTTGATTGATATAGAAAATTATTTCTATGCTATCAACTTAGATTCAGACCTATGAGGTCACACACATTAGAGCTTATGATCTGATCAAATGGTTGATCAATGATTAAGAATCATTTTAGGGTTAAACAATCAATATGATTGGTGTTTATCCTAGTACAAGTGTTGCAGGAGGATCGATTAGCAATTGGATTGCTAATTGACTTAATTTGATTAATCCAATAGGTAGAGATTAAGTCTAATTAAATATGATTTAATTAGATTTAGTTGGGGCTTGATTGGATCAAGTTCAATTGATTTATTAGATAAGCCAAGTGCAAGGAAGAACTAGTCCTAGTCTAACTAAGACTCAGATTAACCCAATTTTTTAATTTGATTAGAAAATAAATTATAATTAAATTTAATTTAATTAAGTTGTTAAATGGGTTAGGGTCTTATTTAATTAGATTGGTTTAATCTTGATTTTATTTGGTTAAAAGATCTTGTTTCACCAAGTCAAAATAGAAGTCCTAGTGTGACTAGGACTCCCTATCATTTGCACCACTTAACCCTCATGCCTTATCCCCTTTTTGTTTTATTTCTTATGTGAAAATTCTCCACTCCCATGGCTTCTCACGTCCTCTTTCTCTCCTCCTTTTCTCATAAGGCATTTTGTTGGAAGACCAAGTTAAAAGAGGAGTTAGTTTTGCTTAGAATTCTATGAGATAGAATCCTTGTTGACTAAAACACCTTCCCTTAAGTGCCACCTCCTTTTTTAATTAATTCCTCTCTTATTCCATGAAAATAATCTTTTTTCTTGTGCACCCTCCCTTGCTGGTCCATGCCAATAATTGTGGAGGAGGCGCCCAAGAGTTGGGTGCCCCAACAACTTCCCATGTTTGTACATTCCTAGTCTAGGATTTTGATCTAACTTGGATTCTTTTTTTCTCTATTTATTGGTTGAATTTTATTCTAATTATTTTATAAAATATAGAGATTTGGGAGAGATTTGGGGTGTGCAGAAATCAAAGAAAGAGGATCCTTGGGCGTGGGGGTTCCATAGGCACCAAACTAGATGTCTAGGTGAGAGAAAAGAGAAGAAGAAGAGGGTCTTTTTCTAGGACTGTTTTACTTTCAATCCTCCTTTTTTCTGAGTTTTTTCTGAAAGAGTCTCAGATCAGTAAACTCTCATCTTCTTTTTTATATTTTGGAGAGTCCAAATTTTAAAGAAGGGAGCATCAGATCGACCGTCGAAGAAGGATTAACACAGTACTAGCATGCTGTGCTGATTTCCTGCATCGAACTTCAGATCAAAGATCATAGGCTCGTGTGGACAACTCCTAGAGGCCAGATATGTGTGCAGCTCATGACATCATTCTCAAGCTTGGATCAGTAAGTTAGAACATCTAACTTGCTCAGGTAATAGATATGATCTATAAACTTCATACCTGCATTTGATGTAGTATAGATCTAGGTTGATTTGATCAACCTTTTACTTTCTTATTTGATTTTAATTTTTGATTTAATATCATGCCTTGATCATATAATAGATCTGAGATCTAGGTGTTTATATATTTATTTAAATAAGTATTTGATTTATTTAAATCTTCCACTATAAGATCTTGAAAAAATTTTCAAGATCTACCAGTAAAATCCTAGATTTGGTTCCTTCAAATAGGTCGGTATCCAAAGTAATCCAAGGTCCAAGTTGATTTTCTAGTAGTGAAGGCTCCATCAACTTACAATACGATCCTTGGCCAACCTAGTTTAAATGCACTTCGGACCGTGGTCTCAACTTATTATTTGACAATGAAGTGCCCAACAAGTTATGGGTTTGGAGAAGTTAGAGGAGATTAAGCTCTGGTATGGCACTGCTACACAATTGCTTTATAAGGGGGAAAGCAAATAGAATCATGTCCGGTGGATGCAGGGGCGAGATCTATTGACGACCTTATCATAGTTTCACTAAACGATGGGAATGAAGATTATACTATTCAAATTGGCTCCAACTTAAGAGGGAAAGTTATAAAGCAGCTCATTGCCTTCCTACAGAAGAATGCCGATGTCTTCGCCTGGGTGCCTATAGATATGGTAGGTATTGATGCTGAAGTGATGGAACATCATCTGGCTATGGATCTCAAATGTCGACCTGTGAATAGAAGAAGCACAGCTTCACACCAAAATGGCAAAAAGCCATCATAGACAAGATTAACAAGCTCCTCAAAGCCAAGTTCATCCAAATGGTATCCTATCCGTATTGGATTGCAAATGTGGTTCTCATTAAGAAGGCAAATGCAAATGAAGGATGTGCATAGACTTCATAGACTTGAATAAGGCCTACCGAAAGGATAGCTATCCCATACCCCGAATTGATCAACTGCTGGATGCAACCTCAGGCCATGAGCTTCTCACTTTCATGGATGCCTTTTTCAATTATAACCAAATCTCGATGGCACCAAAAGATGAGGAGAAAATTGCTTTTATTACTGACCATGGTCTTTATTAATACAGGATTATGTCTTTTGGACTTAAAAACATGGGTGCAATCATAAAGCGCTTGGTAAATAAGATCTTCAAGAAGCAGATCTGGCATAATATGGAGGTCTATATAGATGACATATTTGTCAAGAGCCAGTCTTCTACAAATCATATTGCCGACCTAAAAGAGACCTTCAGCATCCTCCAGAAGTACAAGATGAAGCTGAACCCAACCAAAGGTGCTTTCGACGTAACTTTGAGAAAGTTCCTAGGGTTCATGGTGTCAAAACATGGCATCAAAGCAAATCCTGAGAAGATCAAAGCCATCCAAGAAATGACTGCGTCAAAAACAATAAGGGAGTTTCAATGCCTAATAGGGAAGGTTGCAACTCTAAATCATTTTTGTCTCAAGGTCGACTGAGCATTGCATGCCCTTCTTCTAGGCACTCAAGTAGCCAAAGAACTTTTGCTAAACTCTTGAATACCAACAAGCCTTTAAAGAGTTGAAGCACTATCTGAGCTCACCTCCTCCCCTTGCCAAATCCAAACTTGGTGAAGAACTATTTTTGTATCTAGCTATGTCGTCTGCAGCAATTAGAGCTATCTTGATCAAAGAAGAGGTGAAAATCTAGAAGCCGATCTACTACATAAGCCAAGTTCTGAGGAATGCAAAAATAAGATATACGAAATTGGAAAAGCCAACCTATGCTTTGTTGATTACAATCAGGAAGCTCCAATCTTATTTTTAGGGCATACGATCATGCTTCTCACTGATCAACCTATTAAACTAGTTCTTCACAAACCAAATACCTCTAGAAGAATAGCAAAATAGAAAATCAAACTCACAAAGCTCGACATCATTTTTCAACCTCAGCCATCCATTAAAACTCAAATACTAGCCAACTTCATAGTAAAATGCACCATTCCAGATCCGACCGAACTTAAGCAGCAAGAAGTTTGTGCTCCCAGTTTGCTACCAAGCTCCACTGAAGAAAGAACATATCTCCCTGAAGACTTCTATGTTGGAAAATATGTAGGATTTCAAGCATGAATTTTAAAACATTTTTGAAATATAACGCAGCAGAAGTTGTAAATTAAACCATTCAATCTATAGAAGCATCTAATCAAATTACTAAATCCTACAACTAGGATCTATAACATGTCATAATGCATTCTTAAATCTAAAAATAAAAGATTTGATATTAATCAAATCAATACCCTAGATCTAGAATAGTTCTAGATCTAAACCCTAGATTGCATCTAGGTAAGAGAAGAGATCAAATTTCTTATCTTAGCATGGATTGAGAACTCCATGGTTGATTTTTGTTGTTGCCTTTAGAGCTGCACACACTTTTAGCCTCTACAAAAAGTTCACAAGAGGTTGCAACAAAATTGAAGGTTCGTCGAACGAAGATCCGCTCGAAGTGCTAGCTTCTCATGGATCCATCCGGATGGTTAATCTAAAATTTATTCTTCGAATCTCTTGGACACTCCAAGAGATGAAGCATAAGAGAAGGAATAAGAAATAAATCTAACCTTTGGATCTCCTATAAATCAGGAATAAAATACATTAAAAAAGATCCTAAGAGAAGACAAATCTTCTCTTTCGGGACATCAATGATTGATGTCCTGAAAACATCTTTATACTAGGACAAGGGGAGACCTTCTCTCCTAGACTTTTTTCATATTTTTAGATATTACACTCTCTGATTTCTCTCATAAAAAAATCTCACAAAAATATGGAGAAGAAGGGTTCTAAAAGAAACCCTAAGAGAAGACCTTCTTCTCTCATCAGGACATGATTAGATCATATCCAAAAATGATCATCCTTCCCCAACATCTTGGAGCACAGATCCCCATGCCCTCTTCCTTTCTCTCTCTTAGATTTTTATCATATAAAAATCATAAAGAATAAATGAGAAAGTAAACCTTGAAAAAAAAACTATGAGAGAAGACTTTCTTTCTTACCTTTGTCTTCATCAAGACACGAACCTTTCATATCTTAATGAAGACTTTTCTCCGAGGATGTAGGCAGCCAAAAACCACCACACCCCCTCATTTATTTTCTCTATTTTACCATGGAATCCTAGAATTTTTTGATGCCCTAAAACAATAAGAAGGAGGCATCCCAAGATAATAGGAAGAAAATTAGGAAGAGATTGGGGGCGTCCAACTCTTGGATGCCTCCCCATATTTTTTGTGCGTGGAGAGAAGGAAACCATCACACAAAATCTGGAGAGAAAAGGGGTGAACAAAATTTTTGGCATGGGAAATTATGGCACTAAGGAGAAGGAAGAGTTTTAGAAAACTAAAACTCTATCAAGTTGTTTTCAAATCAAAACCAACTTCCAAATTTGAACAAGTCAAATTTGATTCTTAATCTTCAGATATTGGGGCATGGAGGACACTCTTAGGTATAAGAAAAACTCACATAATTTTTTTGGAATTGATTGTGGGCATGGAACATCATAATGGTGCAAGAGAAGATGACAAGGAATCCTAGTCTAACTATGAGTCTCATGTATTGACTAGGTCAAACCAATTTTAAATCCAATTAAAATAAGATTAGTGCAAGCCTAATTATGGATGATCCTAATCCAATAAGAAATCTAATTAAGTTATGTTTAAATCATATTTAAATCTAATTTAAATTTTAACTTAATTAGAAATTAGGTGCACTCAAATCCTAGTCCAACTAAGAAGTTTTTTTTCTTGCAATTGGCTTATTCAATAAACCAATTAAACTTAATCTAATTAAGTCTAAACTAATTTTAATTTAATTTAATTTAATTAGACTTGATCTCAGCTTGATTGCTCAATCAAATTGAGCCAATTAGTAATCTAATTGCTAATCAATCTTCCTGCAATACTTGCGTTAGGTCAAATATCAATCATATTGATAGTTTGATCTATGAATGATTCTTAATTATCAATTAACCATCTGATCTGATTATAACCTCTAATGTGTGTGATCTCATAGATTTGAACCTAAGCCAATAGCATAGAAATTAATTTCTATACCAATCGAAGTAACCATCTAGCAATGATTTTCGACATTCAGATAGGTCGAATGTATGCAAAGCAACATTCTTAAAATCCTGACCTATGGTTATCGTATAATTTATCTCTTTGATGAATAATGCTCAAGACAACTTTGAGTACACTATCAATACTCATATAAGTTATCTCTATTGTGTCTTAAAATTTTGCAAATCCCATGGCTCATCATGAGGATTATCCAGGCCTAGATTTTGTAAAATTGAAACACAATGAGTCATTCTCTTCCTTAAATTAATCAAGAGTAGTCAATCCTATCTGGACTCACACATCGACTCTACAAATACTTGACTGTATTCAAAAACCTTCTAAATCTATATTAGAAATATAGGCAGTCTAGCACCAAAGTATAGTAAGTTGCTTGCAAGTCACCATGGTGATCTCAAGTCGGAGGGATACTTATACCCATGGCCTTATCTAGCTACTCTTAATAGTAGAGTGCTACATTGATCATGTTCAGTACAGATGTACTCCTATATCTCACCTGGATGCTATACCTATGTCTCCACACAACTTGCTTATGAGGATAACCAATGCATATGGCATACAGCGACCTACACTCGATAAGTTATCGTTCTTATTAATAATTTATCATTTGATCGTGAATAGTTTAAGAACCATCCAATAAATCTTTCTTTATTGATTGATTGTGGTTCTAAGGACTTCATAAAAATTTAAATATTTATTTAAGAAAGATAGAACTTCTATGATAAACCAATCAAATAACTATTATTATTAAATAATTCATATACTAATTTCAATCATCTACGACTTAGATGATTGACTTTAGAACATATTTTTCAACAACTTCCACTTAGACTAAAGCTAATCAGAATGATATCAAATATCCTATCTTTCACTTGAATTCATAGAACTCCTTAGTTTTAAGGCCTTAGCAAATGGGTTGATCAAGTTTTCCATTTTCATCGATTTTTTAAAAATCGATGTCACCCTAATATAAAATCAAAGATGGTAGCGATGTAGAATATGCTGGTCCTTCGATTCTTTAGCCTGAGCTATGACTCTAGTCCTACGATAGGATTGGACTATCGGTGGAGGATGTCACTCCAAACCTGCTAATGAACCTCAGCTACTACACAGCTTACATGGCAGCATTATATGCCATAATGTACTCTACACCACTTAACTGAATAGGTTACAGTATACTGCTTGGAACCTTTCCAGCAGATTGCTTCTGTAATTAGGGTATTTCTCGATAATCTCTTGTTGTCATCTTGATCTAACTAAAAACTAAAATTAAAACATTCATAAGTTTTAAGTCGGTATCTCCATATTTGAGTCACTAGATCTTAGTATTTTTCAAATACTTAGGAATTATCTATACAATCTTTTAATGATTTTCACTTAGATCAGATTAGTATCTACTCACTATCTTTAGTGAGTATACCATATCTATTCTTTGAACATAAAAAAATTAGATGACAGCCAAACCTTTATTTCTTGCAATACTGGAATGCTATTCTCGATTAAGAGAATTTCATCCACAGACAACACAAGAAATAACACTACAGAACATTTTGCCCACTTACAAATGTAGGATTTATCTTTGTTCATAACAGAGACATATGTTCAAAACATATATTCCAAAACTGAGATAATAGCCAATCGGGTTTTATAGGTCTTTACCTTCTTATCTGTGCTAGTCTGATCCTTTTGAAAATCTATTCACACCTAATGAATTTTATTTCTTCAAGTGAATCATCTAGTGTCCACACACTATTGATTTTCATGGACTTTAATTTAGATTATGTGGCTCCATGCCACTTCTCAAAGTCAGACCACTGCATTGCATCGCTATTGGTGATTGGATCCTTGTTGTTCTCATCAAGCTCAATAGGATCACCATCCCGGACTTAGACACTAAAGTATCTATCCGGCTAACATGGTACTTTATCGAATCTCCTTGAAGATGTCATTTTAATAGGCTCTGGGTTTGATCTGATTAAATCCGATTCTATAGGTTTTCTAGATTATGTTGATTTTTTTCTACTAGTCAAACTTCTCCAAGTTTAACTTGATAGGCATCAATTCCTTCTTTAAGAAATTCTTTTCCAAAAGGAATGCCCTACTATTGATGAACATCTTATATTCTTCAGCATGGTAAAATTAATAATCCTAAAATATCTATTGGACCAAGATCTAAGTTTATCTATATGCAAATCTTTGACATAGGTCAATTAACTCCAAACTCGAAGGTGAGAGAGTCTAGGTTTATACCCGATCCATATCCCATATGTAGATTTACAATAGATTTACTCGGTATATATTTTCAGAGTAAAACTAGTAGTCACAAGAGCACAATCCTAAAACAGGCAGACAAGTGAACTTTATCATAGATTGAACCATGTCTAACAAAGTTTAATTTTTTCTTTCAGATACACTATGTTCCAAAAAGAAATCCACTGAGAGAGAATCCTATTCTCTCTTAGATATGTCACAAACTTATAGGATAAGTATTCGCCTCTTCGATCTGATCGAAGAGTTTCAACACCATTTTCAGTTTATTTTTCTATTTCATTATTGAATCATTTGAACATTTCAAATGATTCAAGCTAGATGCACCCATGCCCAGATAGGTCATCTATAATGAAATATTAATATCTTTCTTTAGCACTTAACTTCACAGGTCCATACATATCACTATGTATGAAACTTAGAACTTTATCGGTTCCTTCACCTTTTTCATTAAAAGGTGACTTTGTCATCTTCCCAAGAAGACAAGACTCATAGGTTATCAATGATTCATGACCATGGATGTCAAATTTTCCACTTAAGCTAACTTGTTTATCCTGTTCTTGTCAAGATGACTAAGCCTATAATACCAAATGTAGACATCCATGACATAATCTAACTTGGATGTCTATTAAATATGTATATTACACTTAACAGACTGTATAAATATTAAATATTACTTTTTATTATCCATGTATTATTATAACATTATTCATAATAATATCACAACAATCTTCTTTATTGATAAATGATAACCATCTCTGACTAAAAGGCCAACAGAGATCACATTTATCATAAATGATGGATAATAGTAACAATCACCCAAAATGACATCTTTTAAAAATAAGCTTGATAATTCCTAAAGCTGGATTGGAACAATACTTCCATCTCTAATGTTCAAGTATTTCTCACCATTTTCAAACATTCAACTTAACATTCTTGCAACAAATTGCATAGAACTACTGGTATCCCATACTAGGTAGCAGATTATATATAGAAAAATTTTAAGGTATTATCATATAACATCCTTGATAAGCAACTCTTGCTCCTTTCTCTCGTTCAGCCTGTTATGGTCAACGAAAGCAAGATAATTCTTTTTCTTATGATCCTGCTTCTAATAGTAGAAGCACTATGCCTGATTTGGAATAATATTGGACTAATTATTTTGATTGGGCTTAGAAGTCCCAATATGAACCAATTCATGCTGCTAAATCAAATTCAACTTTCGATACTAATTATCGAAGTTGGATCCCATAAGTCATCACTGTCTAACAATGATAGGTGCAATTATGGTTTTGCCTTATTTTGAGAAAAGAGAACAATGACCTAAGTATATGAATTATTTTAAGCTTAGAGACTTGGACTTTAGTCTTAAGGTTCTTCCACTATTTTATTCAAATTGGTAGCCTCTACCTCCAATTCAAAGAATTATTTTACTTTTCTAGTAGGTACTAGAATCCACATAGACTGCAAATAAGCCTAACTATGGTTGGTCAACCCATATATATCTAAGGATAGGTTCATAACCAATTATTTTTCCAAACAACTTCTAGTAATTTAATTTTGCCCTAGAAACCTAATCAGTAGATTAGGGTCTCCAATGTAAGGATTCAATTAGGTTCAACCATTAATGTGACTATACTTGGTACATCTAACCAACGAATGATTAAGTCCAACTATGGTTGGTCAACCTAACCACCATTAGAGAGACACATTCAAGTCATCATATAATGAATGATAATTTCATTAGTCAACAAGCACCAGGCCTATGGGTCTCCAATGATTATTGAGTTAACGGACCCATTATCAAACACCTTAATAGAAGGCTATGACTCAATTATCTCCATAACTTTATCATTTTAAAAATCTAATAATTTTAGAGGATTTAAAATTTATTTATAAATTAAGGATAGAAAGAACATGGACCAACTTGCTTCCACCGACTTCATCAAGTCAAGTCCTCCTACTGACTTCTCAAGTCATCGACAAAGACTAGGATCAATTTTAGTCCATGGGTACCTAGATCAGTCTCACTGAATAAAATCAGTCTCACTAATTTTTTATGTGACATGGGTTAGCATGAGTCAATGAGCAATCTAATCAAGACCTGATTAAACATATTGGTCAGGTAAGTAAGATTGGTGGGAGGGTCTGCCAAGGCTTGCCTTAGATACCATTAAAAATGGCTAAGTAAGTGGGCTATCAATTAAAAACCATCGATCTAGGATGCCAGACTTACCTTAGATACCAATCAATTTATTAATTTTAATTTGATCTACCTAAAGACTCATGCTCGACTACTGAGCCATGATCAGTATTCATTTGTTAGATATATAGATTTTGATCAACTACAACTATTGAAGTGATCTTTAGAAATGACCTAATCCTAATTAATTATTTGATAGATTTGATCAATTTTTTAACTTAGTCTATATTTAATCTAATCCTAGGTCTAACCCAGTTAAGCAACTGATCAAAGCTAACCCATTATCCTTTAACCCATATTTTATAAAATTATCTTAGGATCTTTAAATCATAAACCTAGATCCTAAATAATTACTTAATTCTCAATTAAGTTCAAAGCTTATGGGTTTGAGTTTATGGAACCTCAGAAATAATTTTTGATTTGATCATTTGAAATATTTTCAAATTTGTAAATAGTTTACATTGAATCATATTCAATATATGATTTTAGATCTGATTTATTTTAATGTTTAGATCATTTTCTAGGATTTTGAATCCAGGGTTTTGCAAGTAAGTTCTCAATTTAAATTCTATAAAATAAATATATCACATACATTCTAGATTCAAAACAAAAAATACATATCAACATATGTAACAATAGGATCTAGATCTAAACATAAAACACATTATGGATCAGATCATAAACCATTTAAAATTAGATTTAAAATTTAAAAATAAATTATAAATTATTTTAGATCTCATCTAACATATTTATGATTTAGATTATTTGGATCAGCACATACTAGGATAACCTCTCCATTATAAGGAATAAACTTTACAGCAGGACAATCTTATAACAGTTTGTGCAATTTGATATTATTTAGATCTAATATAAATAATATAAAATAGATATAACATCTATTTAATTTTAAATTTAAAATTAAAAAATAAATCATAAAATTTTTTAGATCAAATCTAACTTACTCATGATTTAAGAATAGATCAGCACATACTAGGACAACCTCTCCACTGTAAGAGATAAACCTTACAGTAGGATAATCTTATAGCAATATGTGCAATCTTTAGAATTTTATTTTTTAGATTTATCTTAATACAAATATAATCATGTAATAATAGAACCTAGATGCTCTGATACCACTATTGAAAAATATATAGGATTTCATGTATGAATTTTAAAATTTTTTGAAATATAATGCAGCGAAAGTTATGAATTAAATCATTTAATCTACAAATATACGTAACTAAATTATTAAATCCTATAATTAAGATCTACAACATGCCATAATATATTCTTAAATCTAAAAATAAAAGATTTGGTATTGATCAAATCAATACTCAAGATCTAGAACAGTTCTAGATCTAAATCCTAGATCGCATCTAGGTGAGAGAAGAGATCAAATCTCTTACCTTAGCATGGGTTGAGAACTCCATAGTTAATTTTTATTATTATCTTTGGAGCTGCACGCGCATCTGATCTCTATAGAAATTCTACATGAGACTGCAATAAAATTAGAGATTCGTCGAACGAAGATCCACTCGAAGTGCTAGCTTCTCATGGATCCCTCCAGATGGTTAATCTAAAATTTATTCTTCAGATCTCTTGGATAATCTAAGACATGAAGAATAAGAGAAAAAATAAGAAAGAAATTTAACCTTTGGATCTTCCATAAATCAAAAATAAAATACATTAGAAAAGGTCCTAAGAGAAGATAAATCTTCTCTTTCAGGACATTAATGATTGATGTCCTAAAAATATCTATATGCTAGGACAAAGGAAGATCTTCTCTACTAGATTTTTTCTATATTTCTAGATCTTACACTCTCTAATTTTTCTCATGGAAAAATCTCACAAAAATATGGAGAAGAAGGGTTCTCAAAGAAACCCTAAGAGAAGACCTTCTTCTCTTATCAGGATATGATCAGATCATGTTCAAAAATGATCATCCTGTCCCAATATCTTGAAGCACAGATCCCCACGCCCTCTTCCTCTTTCTCTCTTAGATTTTTATCATATAAAAATTATAAAGAATAAATGAGAAAGTAAACCTTGAAAGAAAAACTATGAGAGAAGACTTTCTTTCTTACCTTTGTCTTCATCAAGACATGAACCTTTCATGTCTCAATGAAGACTTTTTCTCCAAGGATGGAGATGCCCCAAAACCACCATGCCCCCTCATTTCTTTTCTTTATTTTACCATGGAATCCTAGAATTTTTGGACACCCTAAAACAATAAGAAGTAGGCATCCTAAGATAATAGGAAGATAAGGTCAAATGACCTAGTCAAACAAGAAAATTAGGAAGAGATTGGGGGTGTCCAATTCTTGGACGCCTCCCCACATTTTTATGCATGGATAGAAGGAAACCATCGCACATAATCTGGAGAGAAAAGGGGCAAACAAAATTTTTGGCATGGGAAATTATGGTGCTAAGGAGAAGGAAGAGTTTTAGAAAACTAAAACTCTATCAAGTTGTTTTCAAATTAAAACCAACTTCCAAATTTGAACAAGTCAAATTTGATTCAATTGGGGTGTGGAGGACACTCTTAGGCATGGGAAAAACTCACATAATTTTTTTGAAATTAATTATGGGTGTGGAACATCATAATGGCACAAGGGAAGATGATAAGGAATCCTAGTCTGACTAGGATTCTCATGTATTGACTAGGTCAATCCAATTTTAAACTCAGTTAAAATAGGACTAGTACAAGCCTAATTATAGGTGATCCTAGTCCAACTAGAAATTCAATTAAGTTAGATTTAAACCATATTTAAATATGATTTAAATTTTAACTTAATTAGGAATTAGGTACACTCAAATCCTAGTCCAACTAAGAATTATTTTTTTCTTGCAATTGGCTTATCTAATAAACCAATTAAACTTAATCTAATTAAGTCCAAACTAATTCTAATTAAATCTAATTCAATTAGACTTAATTTTAGCTTGATTTTTCAATCAAATTGAGCCAAGTATCAATCCAATTACTAATTGATCCTCCAACAATACTTGCTTTAGATCAAACATCAATCGTATTGATAGTTTGACCTAAAAACGATTCTTAATCATCGATTAACCATCTGAACTAGTTACAACCTCTAATATGTATGATGCTATAGGTTCAAATCAAAGTTGGTAGTTTAGAAACCAATTTTTGTACCAATTGAACTAACCATCTAGCAATGGTTTCCGACATTCGGATAGGTTGAATGTAAGCAAAACAAAATTCTTAGAACCCTGGACCATGGTTACTGTATAATTCATCTCTTTGATTAATAATGCTCAAGACAACTTTGAGTACACTGTCAACACTCATATAAGTCATCTCTATTATGTCTCAAAATTTTACAAATCCCATGACTCCTCACGAGGATTACCCAAGCCTAGATTTTGCTAAATTGAAACACAATGAGTCATTCTCTTCTTGAAGTTAATTAGAAGTGGTCAATTCCATCTTCACTCACACATCGACTCTACAAGTACTTAACTATACCCAAAAATCTTTCGAACCTATATTAGAATTACAAGCAGTCTGGCACCAAAGTACAATGAGTTGCTTGCAAGTCACCATGGTGATCTCAGATCGGAGGGATACTTATACTCATTGGCCTTAGCTAGCTACTCTTGATAGTAAAGTACTATATTGGTCATGTTCAGTGTAGATGTACTTCTACATCTCACTTGGATGCCATACTAGTGTCTTCACATCATTTGGTTATGAGGATAACCAATGCATATGGCATACAGTGACCTACACTCGATAAGTTATCATCCTTATTAATAACTTATCATTTGATCGTGAACAGTTTAAGAACCATCTGATAAATCCTTCTTTATCTATTGATTGTGGTTCTAAGTACTTCATCATAATTTAGAAGTTCATTTAAGAAAGATAGAACTTTTATGATGAACCAGTCAAATAACTATTATTATTAGATAATTCATATAGTAATTTTAATCATCTACGACTTAGATGATTGGCTTCAGAACATATTTCTCAATATTCTGGGCTCTATATGTTGACAGCTCATCCAATGCCTCAAGAGTAGGCATGGGCTTGATTCTAATCAATCCAAAAGAAATTATTGCTGAATATGTGCTACACTTTGAGTTCCTAGCAATAAATAATAGGGTAGAATACGAAGCTTTAATCATAGGATTGTGAATAGCTAGAGAATTGGAAGCAGACCATATGAAAGTCTAGAGTGATTCTCAATTGGTTGTGGGATAGGTTAATGGTACTTATGAAACCCAAGAGGAAAGTATGATAAAGTACTTGAAAAAGATAAAAAGCTTGATCTCGACCTTTAATAGCTTCAACATTCAGCAGATCCACACAGCAGAAAATACTAGAGCCAATCTTCTCTCAAAATTAGCTATCTGGCTCCAAGTGAATTGCCGAAAGAAGTTTTCTTTGAGATTCTACAGTATCCAAGTTTGGAGGAATCTCAGACAGTAATGCAGGTCAACCATGAGCCTAGTTGGGTTGACCGTAATTCTATACCTTAAAGACGGAATTCTCCCTAGAGATCCTAAGGAAGCATGAAAATTGAGAAATTAAGCCATTCGTTATGTTTTATATGAGAATAAATAATACAAAAGGTCATATTCTTTGCCACTTCTTAAATGCCTCTGACCTTCTAAAGCTAATTATGTATTAAAAGAAGTTCATGAAGGTATATGTGTAAATCACCTTGGGGCTAGGTCATTATCTTATAAACTACTCCATCAAGGATACTACTAGCCACTATGCAACAAAATGCCACTAATTATGTGTAGAAATGTGATCGATGTCAGAAAAACACCAATATTTAGAGACAGCTGGCTTCACAACTCACATCCTTAAGCACTCCTTGGCCTTTCGCATAATGCAGGATGGACATACTCGGGCCCTTTCCTGTGGCATCTGAATAGTGAAAATTTTTTTAGTGATAGTGGATTACTTTACTAAATGGGTTGAGGCCGAACTTCTGACAAAAATTACTAATGCTAAAGTGCAAGACTTTATTTGAAAGTTGATAGTCTACAGATTTGGCCTACCTCAGACTCTCATTACTGATAGTGGATGCTAATTTGCAGGAGCAAGATTTGCTGAGTTCTATGAAAATCTGAACATCTCTCATTATTTTACATCGATAGCTCACCCATAGGCAAACGATGAAGCTAAGGTTACCAACAGAACTCTATTGCAAGAAACTAAGACAAGGCTTGAAAGAGCAAAAGGAACATAGGTGGACAATCTCTATCATGTTCTCTGGGCCTACAGAACCATCCAAAGGTTGCCAACTGGGAAAACTCCATTTGCTTTAGCTTTCGGAGCAAAAGCAATCATTCTGGTTGAGCTTGGACTTCCCTTAGCATGAGTTGAAGCCTTTAATGAATAAAAGAACTCATAAGATCTTAGAGCAAACCTTGATCTATTGAAAGAGAAGTGAGAAAAGGCCCAAATTTGGATGACAACTTATAAACAAAAGATGGCTCGCTACTATAATGCTAGAGTCAGAAGTAAGATTTTTAAAGTAGGAGATCTGGTGATACGGTGGGCAGATGTCTCATAGCTGCAAAATCAAGAAAAACTCATCCCAAATTGGGAAGGTCCTTATAAGGTTGTAGAAATTGTTTGGCTAGGATCTTATTATCTCAAGGAACTCAGAGGAGCTATACTCCCATAGCCTTGGAACTCAAAAAATTTGCGAATGTATTATCGATGAACCTATTTTTAATAATTTTTTTTTATTTTAATATTTTTATCTTTGGTGCAAAACTATATAATGGCAGAAAATTATCTAACCAGACTTCATTCTCAAATGAAGTAGAAGGCCTATGATTCTCAAATAGGAGGTTAACCTCGTCTTAACGAGGGTAAAGGCCTCCGATTCTTAAACAAGAGGTAATGGAGAGAGGCCCTCTCAATAAAGTTTTTGTATCCTAGCAACCTTATTAGGAACAGGAGGTGGACCTCATCCTAATAAAGAAAATAGCCAGCCACATCCGAAATAGGAGGTGGATCTCGTCCTGACATAGATGAAGACCTTTATAGGAGATTGAAGGCCTCTGGTTCTTAAATAAGGAGTAATAAGGAGAGGCCCTCCCAACGGCCATTTTGTGTTCTGATAATTTTGTTAAGAATAGGAGGTGGACCTCATCCTAACAAGGATAATAGCTAACCACGTCAGAAATAGAAGGTGAACCTCATCCTGACATGGATGAAGAGTCTTATGAGTGATTGAAGGCCTCCGATTCTTAAATGGGAGGTTAATTGCAAGTCTGAAAGTTTCAAAAAATAAATTTGCTCCAACCAAGTCTAAGGAACCTTGTTTATAAACAAGGGGGATAGATGTGCAAGGCATGGGATGGAGGCTATTTTTTAGAACAACATTAATATCAAGCATAACAAGAAAATGAAGAAAGCGGAAAGCATCCAACTAAGAAAAGCACAAGGTGGGGACTTAAGAAACATCATTCCATTAAAATTAAAGATTCATTACATAGGTACAAAAAAAAGAAGAAAGAAAGGTTGGAGTCCTACTTAAAGTCAGACTTCGGACTTTCGGCTCCAGGTAATACAAGGGCGTGTTTTAAGTCATTAATCTTTTCTTCAAGATCTCTTCTCACCACCAAACTCTCACCAAGTAATTTATTGGCTCTCTAGAGATCATCTTCTATTTCTCTTAACCTCTTCCTTAAAACTACGAACTCGGCTTCGGCATCCTTCACTGCACTCTCATTGTAAGTCATTTGAATCTTGAGCTATAGGAGTTCGATCTTACTCTTTTCGTAAATCACTGAAAGGTATCCTATGATCCTCTTCGAAGATGCAATTTCTTTTGGATCACTTTTCGAGCCGATCTGAGCTTTATTTTTCAACTATTTTTGAAGTCAGGATATCTCAGTGTTAGCTGTATCAAGTTTCTTTTTCAGCTCGTCAATCTATCCACACCAGCCAATTCGATAGGTGTCATATGCAATCTCAGCATCATGCAGTTGTTTCTTAAGGTTGGAGAATTTTTTTGACCAGTCCCATCCATATTCCACCTTACTTTGGGCCCAGGGCGAACCCTTTTCCAACTGGCCGATCTTCTCTTTTGCTTCGTGAAGCTCGGCTTCAAGAGAGTAAATTTTTGCGATCGAGGTTCAAGCCTATCACTAGCAAGTTTCATCGCTTATTCTAATTCTTCAGTAAGATGGTACTTCTTGGTGGTGTATTCCTTGAAGAATTGCTTGGACGACTGGCGAAGTTGGTTGATTTCAACTGCAGCTTCAGCATAACCTATTTTTGATTTTTTAAGTTCATCCTCTATCTTTCTTAACTTTTTCTTCAATTGATGGATTTTTTTTTTTTAAATCTTTGATATGGGCCTTCAAGAAAATACCTTGACACAGAGGTTCAGCTTCAATAGGAGACTAAACTTAACACACAAAAATACTATAAAAAAAAGAATGGTGAAGAAAAAGATTTTACTTTTATTAATTAAAATATTTGAATACCTGAGAAATAAAAAAAAAACAAGTATAATAAGAGGTCTTAGACCTTTGGAGGAGCAGTGGAGGAGCTTGGTGCAGCTACGGTCGATGCAGATCCTTCAGTAGATGTGAAGATGGGCTCAGCAGTAGTAGCAACAGCACCTGAAGGATTGTCACTAGCTACGGGAAGCTCCGCCTCATCCTCGAAAGGTTCTCCTATCAAGAAGCCAAGATTCAACTTTGGAAACTTTTCTACGATCCTTAATTGGTAGAGATCATATCCTTTGATGAAGGCCTCCTAAGCAAAGGCCGCCTTGATCTCCCTCAACTCTTCTGAAGATTTGAAGGAGAAAATGGCCTCTTCTGCCACCCGCTTCTTCTCCTCAGTAGAGTTCATCTCGATCTCCTTCCTTCTTCTTTCTTCCAACATCAGGGCCGCCCTCAAGTCAGTAGACGTCTGCTCCTCCCTTTGGAGCACCTCTTATAGATGCTCAACCTCTGTCGAAAGATAGCTCATCTCAATCTTATATCCTTGGGCCTCCTCTATAGCTTTCGAGGCCTTAACTTTTTTGGCATTGATCACCTCAATGTTGGTGATCAGTTGGTGGCTAACCCGCAAGCAACAAAATTAGTTATACTGTTGAAGAGCTTAAAATCGAATTTGAAAAATAAGAAAAGAAATTACTACCTTAAGGTATGCCCCAAGAGAGTCCTTGACCCCCTAATCAAGGTTGGTGCAGGTAATCCTCTTGATGATGTGCGGAAGAATGCGTGTTGACCAGGGCCTTGATAACTCTCCAATCATTGAAGGAAGCGTTGTCCCAATCGATGCTATCATCATTAGATTCCCCTAAGTTTCATTGGGGTCGGGCTCTCCTAGCGATAGTCTTTTTCTTCTTCTTCTTCTTTATTTCTTCCTCAGAGAGAGGAGCTAAAATAGGAACCTCGGTAGATGGGCTCAAGGTCGTCAGTCGCACCTTGGCTTTTGGAGTGGGGATGCCTTCTCCTACAATGGTGGAGCTTGATTCCCCAACTTTCATCCATTTGGATGGTTCTTTGGAGTTCTTTTTTTTCTAATCTTGAAGCCCCCTCAACAGCATTTTCATTTCTTTAGGAGTCATTTCTATAATAATGGCAAAGCCGAGGTTAGAAGAGAAACAAGGAGAACAAAAGAAGATGAATATAAGTACCTTTTGGGTCAAGCAGGCTTAAGTTGAGATTGAACAGAGTCTGGTCGTCAACAAGTTTGGACAACAAAGAGATCTTATAATCCTTCAACTTATTAACAAAATCAAGATCCAACCTCTCTAACTCGGGAGCTCAGTAGATTGAATCTCTTAAATACCCTCTGGAAGGAAGTCATAATTTTAAGGTTGGACAGGAGATGAAGAAAAATTTTTTCTTCCAATTGTGAATGAAAGAAGGGGCACCCTTTAGTAGCCCTTTCTTGCTGAACTAGAGGAAAAGATACCACCAATTTTTAGTAGTGGGATGGCGTTTAAAGGTAAAGTAGTTATGGAATAAAGAGATAGTAGGATGAACTTTGGCTGACCTACAAAGAGAAAAAAAATTCTATGATAAATTTAAAGGAGTTCGGCACCATAGAGGCTAGGAAGATGTTCAAAAAGCGGAAGTGTTACTATGAAAAGGGGAAGAGGAAGTCTTAATATAGCATGAAGGGCCTCTAAATATAAGTAAAAGTGACTTGCAGGAGGGGCACAAGCTTGGCCGCTCGGTCTAGGAAGCTCTAGTGTGTATTCAGGAGGAATTCCATATTGGATCCTTATAAAGAAAAGGTCTTTAGAATGCAAGGAGCAGGAAATGGTCTTAGGTATGAAGGTCGGCCGAGGTGCCTCAACGTGTTCGGCGATTTTCCTAAGGCTAGGATCTAGTACGTTTTGGTAGGCTAAACTCCTAGAACTGTAGGATCAAGATATTTTGAAAGACATCTGGATTAAAGTTAACTCAAAAAATCCTTAAAAAATTCAAAGAAAAAGGCTATGAAATTTTGGAAAGAACCCGAAAAGAATAGTAAACCTTTATGAAGAAACTAAAAGGGCAAAGGCTGAAGAAAAGCAAAGAAATGTGAAGAAAAGGATCGAAAGACTAACCTAAGCCAGTCGGAGGACACAAGGAGGCAGTCGGAAAAGAAGAAGGTGAATAGGAGAGATGCCGGCGACCAGAGGAGTTGCGATGCAAGAGGAGTGGGATGCCCAGGAGAGATGAAGAGCGGAAGGAGAAGAAGAGGAACACCAGCGAAGATGGTAAGTCAAGGTGAAGGAGTTTAAATAATCAGAAAAAATCGAAAGAGGTTATGATTGTCGATCCTCTCCAGCCACCCCTCACCTGCCACATGTCTCACGTATAGCCGACGTCGGGAAAGGCAATAATGGCACCAAACATAAAGTACCATGCTGGGGAGAATTTTGAAATAAAAATCTTTTCAAAGTCATTTGCTCATTAAGAAGCTTTGGGGCTAGTTGAAAAAAGCCAAAATTTTGTTGAAAAATGTATCCCAAAGCCAATCATCAGCTTGTTGATAGTTGGGCTACCTTGTAATTATAATTAATTTATTAATAAATAAAATATTTATTTTGATATTTTCATCATAAGGTATACATCTTTTAATGAACTCCATTGTTGTAATGAAGTCCTAAGGACTATTTAATTTCGATAAAGAGAGGATTTATCGATTAGTCCTTAAAATTGTTCATAACTAAATAATATGTTGTTAATTAGGATAACAGTGTTTATCGAGCATAGGTTGTTGTATGCCATATAGGTTGGTTGTCCTCTTAACCAAAGAGTGTGGAGACACTGGTATGGCATACAAGTGAGATGTATGGATAAATCGTCATTGAACATGACCAACTCCAAAGCATTCTACTGTCGGAAATTGCTTTGATGGGATATAGGTATGTGCGTTCCTTAGACCTGAGATCACCACAGTGGCTTGAAAGCAACTCACTTTACTTTGGTATCGGACCAACTAAATTTCTAATTTAGTGGTGGAAGATTTTTAGGCACAGTCAAATACTTGCAAAGTCGGTGAGTGATCAAGATGGGATTGACCACTCCAAGAGTTGGAGAAGAATGCATCACTGTATTTCAATATAGCAAAAACCTTAGCCAAGATAATCCATGAGATGGATTTGATATTTTGAAATGTGATCTCAAATGTGGCACTCCCAAGTCTTGGAAACATGAGAAGATAGATCATGAAAAGATGGGAGTGAACAGGAAAAGAAATCAACCTGAAAAATAATCTACAGAAACTTAGTTGGCTCATCCTGAGACTAGATCGGCTAAGTTGGAAACTGGATCAGCTCAGTCCAGGACTAGGTTAGCTATATCTCAAAAAAAAATTTAGATAGAAAGCAGTATTTTTAGATCTACTAGCATGATACAGAACTAGATTGGCTCGGTCTCAGACTGAGCCGACCTAGTCATAGGTTAGCCAGTTTAGTCTAAAACTGAGTCAGCTTAGTCTCACAGGATTACTGTTGTGTATGTAGGTTATTTAGATTTGGGAGAGTTTTTTTATAAGCTTGGATCTTGAATCTTTTGTAAAGTATTTATACTGTAAATAGGTCAAGGATTATAAGATGTTGAATACAAGAAAATAAAAGCTCTTTTCTCTCGAAAAATTCTTATGCTCTTTTTCTCATTTTCTTCTCTTGAATTCATTATTTTTGCTTCCACATTGATTCTAGGAGTTTGTTCCTTGTTGCTTGGCTAATCATCAGGGACCACGTCGGTCTGAGAGAGTGGGTAGTATTCCCCCAACATCTGGTATTAGAGCGGTTTTGCATGGAAGAAAGGAAGACACATAGGATTTCTATATCCGAGATCTACTGCACTAAGTTTTACCCTATAATCTTCTAGTTTTCTTTATGGTTATCTTTAGATTGAGGTGGAGAGTTGTTGCATAATGGAAAGATGATACAGAAGGTTGGAATGAGGATCTAGGGCCTATAGATCTTCAAAGAAGGGTAGTTTTGCTGGTGTGTGATTGAAGAAGGGTGTTAGGGCTTTGCACTTGACTTGATTGTAGTCATGGGATCAAGTGGATTTAAGATGGATTTTGAAAAGTTCGATGATAAGAAAAACTTTACCTTATGGCAGCAAAGGGTAAAAGACTTATGGATTCAGCAGAGGATCTACAAGATCTTGGTAAGAGAAAGACTAGAAAAGATTAATGTTGAGGACTAAAAAGAGTTGGAAGAAATTGCTTTTAGCACAATCAGAATATGCTTGGTTGATTAGGTGTTGTCTGAGGTTTGCACTGAGACCATGGCAAAGAGGCTCTGGATGAGACTGGAGAATACAAACATGGAAGAAAACATGACCAACAAGCTATGTTTGAAGAAATAGTTGTATAGTCTGAGGATTCCTGAAGGTGGAGATCTTGTTGCACATATCCAAAGGTTCAATTAGGTGTGTTCTAAGGTGATGAGTTTGGATGTGAAGATCGACGAGGAAGATCGGGCGTTGCTGTTACTTTGTTCTCTCCCGAGTTCTAATGATGGTCTCATAACAACTTTAGTTTATGGGAAAGAGATCCTAAACTATGAAAAAGTTATTGGTGTGCTCAGATCAAATGAGCAGAGAGAAAAATTCTGCAAGAAAGATCCTAAGTTTGAGATCTTGGCTGTGAATGCAAGATAGGAAAGATTAAAAAAGAAGGTGATGGAAAAATCCAAGGGCAGATCAAAGTCTCGGGATCAAAAGAAGACATTGAAATGCTACAAATGTCATCAGCCTGGACACTTGAGGAGAGATTGTCTCCTTTCGAAATCTAAAAAAGAGAAGGCTAGTAAGAGTGATGATACAACATCCATGAGCAGTGGAGAAGACCTTCTTGTTATATCAGATGGATCCATAGAGTGTGATATTACGTGGATATTGGATTCAACATGCTCTCACCACTATACGTCTCATCAGGAGTGGTTTGCTATCTACTAGAAAATCGATGATGGAAGTGTTAGCCATGGAGATGATCATTAGTGTAGCTAGAGTTGGCTCAATCAGGATGAGGATGTACGACGGGATCATTCATATATTATCAAATGTCAGGCATGTCCTGGAGCTGAAAAAGAATTTGATTTCTTTGGGCTACTTGGAGGAGCAAGGTTATGCTTTTAGTAGCCAGGCTAGGAGTGGATACTTGAAGATTTTCAAGGAAGCTTTGGGGATGATTAGAGGTAGAATACTAAGCAATAATGTTTATAGAATAAAAAGTTCAGTGGAGAAAAATAGTGCATAGGTGCTAGCAGCAGCATAGGAGCAGCATTTATATGTTAGAAATTGTGTTCCAAAACCAATCATCAGCCTATTGACGATTGAGATATTATAATTGATTTATTAATTAATGAAAAAGATTTTGGTATCTTTTTTCATCATAAGTTTACATCTTCTAATGAACTCCATTGTTGTAATAAAATCCTTAGGACTATTTAGTTTCGATAAAGAGAGGATTTATCGATTAGTCCTTAAATTTGTTCACGACCAAATGATAGGCTGTTAATTAGGACGACAGCGTCTATCGAGCATAGATCGTTATATGCCATATAGGTTGGTTGTCCTCTTAACCAAGATGTATGGAGACACTGGTATGGAATACAGG
This sequence comes from Cocos nucifera, assembly GCA_006176705.1. Taxonomy (NCBI): domain Eukaryota; kingdom Viridiplantae; phylum Streptophyta; class Magnoliopsida; order Arecales; family Arecaceae; genus Cocos; species Cocos nucifera. The sequence goes on from QRFJ01001195.1 coordinate 289,977, forward strand.
TGAGATGTATGGGTACATCGTCATTGAATGTGACCAACTCCAGAGCATTCTACTGTCGATAATGTCTCTGAAGGGATATCGGTATAAGTATCCCTTAGACCTAAGATCACCTCAATGACTTGCAAGCAACTCACTATGCTTTGGTATCGGACTAACTGAATTTCTAATTTAGCAACGAAAGGCTTCTGGGCACAGTCAAGTACCTGAGAAGTTGGAGTGTGATCAAAATGGAATTGACCACTCCAAGAGTTGGAGAAGATTGTATCATTATATTTCAATATAGCAAAATCTTGGCCAGGATAATCCATCAGATGGATTTGATATTTTGAAATACAATGTGGACAACTTGATCAGAGTTGATAGTTGAACTTTGAGATGTCCTACGAGCATTGTGGTCAAGAGAATGAATTATATAGAAACTATATCCACATGGATTCTAAGGATGGTGTTCTACACCTTCGACCTTGAAGGAACCAGATCTAGGGTTTCACAGATAAATCTTGAAACATTTTCAAGATCTTGCAGCAGAAGACTTAAATAAATTTAAATTTTATTTAAATAATTATGTAAATACCTAGATCTCAGATCTATTACATGATTAAGGCATGATATTAAATTAAAAATTAAAATCAAATAAGAAAGAAAAAGGTTAATCAAATCAACCTAGATCTACACTATATCAAATGCAGGTATGAAGTTTATAGATTAGATCTATTATCTAAGCAAGTTTAGATATTCTAACTTGCTGATCTAGACTTGAGAATGAAGTCATGAGCCGCACACGTATCCGACCTCTAGGAGTCATCCACATGAGCTTATGATATCTAATCTGAAGTCCGATGCAGGAAATCAGCACAGCATGCTAGTGCTGTGCTGATCCTTCTTCGACGATCGATCCAATGCTCCCTACTTTAAAATTTTGACTCTCTAAAATATGAGAAGAAAGATAAGAGTTTTTTGATCTAAGACTCTCTCAAAAAAAAAAAACTCAAAAGAGAAGAGGAGAGATTAAAAATAAAACAGCCCTAGAAGAAGACCCTCTTCTTCTTCTCTTTTCTCTAACCTAGACATTTAGTTTGGTGCCTATGGAACCCCAATGCCCAAGGACCCTCTTCCTCTAATTTTTCCACACCCCAAACCTCTCCCAATGCTCTATATTCCACAAAATAATTAGAATAAAATTCATCCAATAAATTGGCAAAAAAAAGAGTCCAATTTAGGTCAAATTCCTAGACTAGGAATATCCAAACATCGGAAGTTGTTGGGGCGTCCAACCCTAGGGCACCTCCTCCATAATTTTTGGCATGGAATAGCAAGGGAGGGTGCACAAAAAAGAAGATTATTTTTATGGAATAATAGAATAATTAATTAAAAGAGGGTCGGCACTCAATGGAAGATATTTTGCTCAACAAGGATTCTATCTCATAGAATCCTAAGCAAAACCAATTCCTCCTTTGACTTGGTCATCTACCTAACTTCCAAATATGACTTGGAGGGAGAGAGGGGGTATAAAAAATAGAAAGAAAGGGATTTTTCATGAAAAATACCTAAAAAATAGATATGGAGGGCGTTGGGACCAAGGTGGTGCAAGGAGATAGAGAGTCCTAGTCACACTAGGACTCCTATTTTGACTTGGTCAAACAAGATCTTTTAACCAAATAAAATCAAGATTAAACTAACCCAATTAAATAAGAGCCTAATCCATTTAATAACTTAATTAAATTAGATTTAATTTTGATTTATTTTCTAATCAAATTAGAAAATTGGGTTAATCCGTGTCCTAGTTAGACTAGGACTAGTTCTTCCTTGCACTTGGCTTATCCAACAAACCAATTGGACTTGATCCAATCAAACCCTAACCAAATCTAATTAAATCATAGTTTATTAGACTTAATCTCAGTCTATTGGATTAATCAAATTAAGTTAATTAGCAATCTAATTGCTAATCGATCCTCCTACAACACTTGCACTAGGTTAAACACCAATCGTATTGATTGTTTAACCCTAGAATGATTCTTAATCGTTAATCAACCATCCAATCAGATTGTAAGCTCTAATGCATGTGACCTCATAGGTCCGAACCTAAGTCGATAGCATAGAAATAAATTTTTGTACCAATCGAAGTGACCATCTAGCAATGATATCCGATGGTCGGATAGGTCGAAGATGTAGAACACCATCCTTAGAACCCATGTAGATATAGTTTTCATATAATTCATCTCCTTAACCACAATGCTTGTAGGACACATCAGAGTTCAACTATCAACTCTAATCACGTTGTCCACATTGTATTTCAAAATACCAAATCCATCTGATGGATTACCCTGGCCAAGGTTTTGCCATATTGAAATACAGTGATACATTCTTCTCCAACTCTTGAAATGGTCAATTCCATCTTCATCACACTCTGACTTTGCAAGTACTTGACTGTGCCCAAAAGCCTTTTGTTGCTGAATTAGAAATTTAGTTAGCCCGATACCAAAGCATAGTGAGTTGCTTGCAAGTCACTGAGGTAATCTCAGGTCTAAGGGATACTTATACCTATATCCCATCAGAGACATTCTCGACAGCAGAATGCTCTGGAGTTGGTCATGTTCAATGATGATGTACCATACATCTCACCTGTACGCCATACCAGTGTCTCCACACATTTTGGTTAAAAGGACAACCAGCCTATATGGCATATAACGACCTATGCTCGATAGATGCTGTTGTCCTAACTAACAGCTATCATTTGGTCGTGAACAAATTTATGGACTAATCGATAAATCCTTTCTTTATCAAAACTAAATAGTCCTAAGGACTTTATCACAACAGTGGAGTTCATTAGAAGATGTAAACTTATGATGAAAAAAGATGCTAAAATATTTTTCATTAATTAATAAATTAATTATAATATCTCAACTATCAACAGGCTGACGATTAACTTTGGAACATAATTTTCAATAACTTTCACTTTTCCTAAAGCCACTCGCCATAGTATCTAATACCCATCTTTGACTTATGGTTGTCGAACTCCTTGATTGTCAGAGCTTTAGTGAAGGGGTCGGCTAGGTTCTTCTTTTCATTGATCTTCTGAAGATCGACGTCACCACGATCCACGATCTCATAGACCAAATGGAAGCAGCATAGAATGTGCTTTGTTTGCTGGTGTGCCTTCGGTTCCTTTGCCTGAGCTATGGCACCAGTGCTGTCACAATAGAGCAAAACTGGACCATCAATGGAGGGTGCTACTGCGAGCACATTGATGAACTTCCTCAGCCACATAGCTTCCTTTGCTACATCTGATGCTGCCATGTACTCTACTTCGCAAATAAAGTCAGCCACTATATGCTACTCGGAACTTTTCCAATAGTTGGCTCCACCATTTAGAGTAAAGATATACCCCAACACACTTTTACTATCATCATGATCAGATTGAAAGCTGGAGTCTATAAACCCCACAAGCTTCAGATCTGACTCACCATAAACCAACCATTGGTTCTTAGTATTTCTCAAATACTTAAGGATGGTTTTAACCATCTTCTAATGATTTTCTCTAAGGTCAGACTGGTATCTACTCACTACTCCTAGTGAGTATGCCACGTCTGGTCTCGTACATGTCATTACATACATAATAGACCCCACTGTCGAAGCATATGAAATTCTACTCATACACTCTCTCTTTTCAGCAGTTGTCGGACAATCCTTCTTAGAGAGAAAAATTTTTTAGTCTATTGAAAGATAGCCCTTTTTGAAATTCTCCATGCTGAACCTCTTCAACACAGTTTCTATGTACGTGGACTGGGATATACCAAGCATCCTTTTAGATCTATCCCTATAGATCTTTATTCCTAGGATGTAGGATGCTTCATCCAAGTCCTTCATGGAGAACTATGATGACAACCAGACTTTTATTTCTTATAGTGTGGGGATGTCATTCCCGATTAAGAGAATATCGTCCACATATAAAGTAAGGAATACCACTGCTAGACCATTTGTCCATTTGTAAATGCAGGATTCTTCTCCATTCATAACAAAGCCACACATTTTGATCACTTTATCAAAATGCATGTTTCAACTCCGAGATGCCTACTTGAATCCATAAATGGATCTCTAAAGCTTGCACACCTTGGACTCATCTATGGATATGAATCCTTCAGGTTGTATCATATACACCTCTTTGGTCAGCTCTTCATTTAGAAAAGCTATCTTCACATCCATCTATCAGATCTCATAGTCCAGATGGGCAGCAATGGCAAGCATGATCCGAATGGACTTGAGCATTGCCACAGCGAAGAACGTCTCGTCATAATCAATATCATAAAGTTGACGATATCTCTTGACAACCAGATGGACTTTATAGGTCTCTACCTTTTCATCTATGCCCCTCTTCCTTTTGAAGACCCATTTACACCCAATGGATTTAACCCCTTTAGGTGGGTCAACTAATGTCCATACATCATTGACCTTCAGAAAATCTATTTTGGATCTCATGGCTTCTAGATATTTCTCAGAGTTGGGTCTCTGTATCACATCCATATAAGTGATTGGATCCTCATCGTTCTCATCGAGTTCGATGGGATCACCATTTTGGACCAAAAATCCATAGTATCTATCCAGATGACACGGTACTCTGTCGAATCGTCTTAATGGTGCGGGTTCACTAGGCTTCGAATCTAATCTAATCAAATTCGACTTAGGTTTAATGCTCTTTGTCAGACTTTCTATCTGTTGAACTTCATCAAGTTCAACCTTAGAGGCAACAATTTCTTCACCAAGGAACTCCTTTTCAAAAAAGGTTGCTCTAAGGCTGACGAACATCTTTTGTTCATTAGCATAGTAAAAATAGTATCCTTTGGTCTCTTTTGGGTATCTTGTGAATGTACACTTGTCAGACCTAGGTCCAAGTTTGTCTGTAACTAACCGTTTGACATAAGTTGGGCACCACCAAACCCTAAGATGTGAAAGTGTTGGCTTACGCCCTATCCATATCTCATATTGAGTTTTAACTACAGACTTACTTGGAATCCTATATAATAGATAACAAGTCGATTCGAGTGCATATCCTCATAAAGATATCAACAAGCTGGCAAATTCCATCATGGATCTAACCATGTCTAACAGAGTCCGATTCCTCCTTTCAGACACACCATTATGCTGTGGTGTTCTAAGAGGAGTTCATTGGAAGAGAATTTCATTCTATCCTAATATGTGAAAAACTCATCAGAAAGGTATTCTCCTCCTCGGTTAGATTGAAGAGTTTTAATACTCTTTTCAATTTATTTTTCTGCTTCACTTCGAAATCGTTTGAATATTTTAAAAGAATCCAACTTATGTTTCATCAGATAGATATATCCATATCTGGATAGATCATCTATGAAAGTGATGAAGTAGACATATCCACCTCTGGCACTTGTGCTCATTGGTCTACATACATCAGTATGTACTAGACCTAAGAGCTCATTGGCTCTCTCATCTTTTTTAGTAAAAGAAGACTGAGTCATTTTACCAAGAAGATAGGACTCACAAGTTGGAAGTGATTCATAATCAGTAACTTCGAGGATTTCCTCCTGAGTCAACCTATTTATCATGTTCTTGTTTATATGACCTAGCCTACAGTGCCATAAGCAGATATCTGATACACTATCTAATCTAGGATGCTTGCCAGTAGAATAGACTACATTAATAGGTTGTGATAACATATATACACTATTGTTTAATTATCCATAGAAAATAGTAACAGCATTCATAATGACATTACAAACTCTTTTTTTTATTGAAATTTTATAATTGTTCATGGCCAAAAGGCCTACAGAAATGATATTTAAAAAGAAACTAGAAAAAAAATGACAATCACTAAGAACAATGGTATGAGACTCAAATACAAATTTCAAAATTCCTAAAGCTAGAACTAGAACTAATCTTCCATTTCTAATGTTCAGAAATCTCTCACCTTGCTCGAATTTTTTACTGACCTGCAACCCCTGCAATGAATTGCAAATATGGTAAGGGCTATCGGTATCCTATACCCAGTTAATAATATCATAAATAGAGAAATTGCAAGAAGTTATCATATAAATACCTTACCCAGCAATAGTTTGCTTCTTTCTTTACCTATTCGGATCCATGGAGACAATGTACTGAGGACAATTCCTCTTCCAGTGGCCCCACTTCTTGTAAAAGAAGCATTCGGCTTAACTCTTATCGGTATTGGTCTTTGGGGTCTGAGCCTACACAGGTGTCCTAGCATGAACATGCACCTTCTTGGCTTTCTTCTTCTTGTTCTTCTTCCCTTTTCCAAAGGATCGAGAACGAGAAGATGAACCTTCCACTAAGTTTACCGACTCCTTATGGAGTTGGTGATCCTTCTCAAAGTTTTGAGGTAACCCCAATAACCCATGGTAGTCCACTTCAGGCTTTGACATTCTATAATGTGTAAGAAATGGGAGATAAGACTTGGGCAGTGAGTTCAGTATTGCATCTTTCCCAAGTTGTTTATGCAAGAAAAAGCCAAGCTTGCTCAAGCGCTCTATTAGCTTGATCATGTACAATACATGATCAATGATAGAGGCACCATCCCGCATTCTAGTGTTGAAGATGGCACAACTAGTCTTGTGCCTCTCAACATCATCGGCTGTGCCAAAAGAATCCTCCAATACTTGGAGCATTTCATTTGGCTAAGCTGTCTTAAACTTGCGACTGAACTCGTCGCTCATCATAGCCAGCATAATGCAGCGCACTACGGTTCGATCACTGAGCCACTTTTGATAAGTGTCTCTAACTGTTCCACGTGCATTGACAACTGGCTCCTCAGGTGCAGGATCTATCAACATATATAGGATCCATTCATACTCCAGGACAATCTTCAACTTTCGGTACCAGCTATCGAAGTTGGATCCCACCAACTTATCATTATCCAACAATGATCAGAATGATAGAGAAGTAGCCATGTCTGCACAAAGAAAAATCAAAATCTAATTAATAATTGATTCATTAAATTTAAAGATTTGGACTTTAATCAAAAGGTTTTTTCCACTATTTTATTCAAATTGGTAGCCCCTACCTCCAATTCGAGGAATTATCCTAATTTCTTAGTGGATACTAGAATCCACATAGACTGTACACAATTCCAACTTTAGTTGGTCCACTCATGTGCATCTAAGGATAGGTTCATAATCAATTTTTTTTAAATAATTTTTAGTAATTAAATTTTATCCCAGGCCATGATCAGTTGGCTCTGGCCTTCTTAGAAAAGGGTCCAGTTAGGTCCAACCATTAACATGACCATACTTGGCCCATCCAACCAATGAATGATCAGTTCCAACTTTGGTTGGTCACCTGACCATCATTTAGAAAGATGCATCCAAGAGATCATATAATGAATAATAATTCCATAAACCGATAAGCACCAGGCCTTTGGGCCTCCAATGATTATCCAACTGATGGATCCATTATCATCCATTTTAATGAAAGGCTATAATCCATTTATCATATAACTATTTTATTTTAGGGATCTAATGATTTTAGATGATTTATTTATAAAAGTGAGTAGGTCAGATTAACCAGCTTGTCATGATCCTTCCACTAACTTTACCAAGTCAGCTTAAGGGAGACCATTAATAGGCTGGTCTAAAAGCACCGAAATCAGTCAAATTGATTTACCTAGCTGACATAGGTTAGCTTGAATAGTCAAGCGATCTGATCAAAACATAATCTCACCAAGAGGTCAGGTAAGTTCGATCAGTAGAAGGGTCTACCAGGCTTGCCTTAGACACCATCAGAAATGGCCAGGTAAGCGGGCTACCAATTAAAAACTACTAGTCTGGTTTACCTTAGACACCAATTGGTTTAATTAGTATCAATTAGATCAACCTAATAGTTCATGCTAGATCGTGTAGCCAAGAATCAAGTCCATCTTGGGTCTTGTTAAAGACATGGACTTGATCAACTATAGCTATTGTAATTGATCTAGAGAATCCTTAACCTAATCTAAGATAATAATTGATTAGATTTAGTCAATTCTCTAATTAAATTCATTATTTAATCTAACCCTAGGTCTAACCCAATTAATGAACCTAATCCCCACTAATTCATTTAACCCAATGTGTTATGATTTATCTCTTAGGATCTTCAATTCATAATCCTAGATCCTAATCAATCAACTTCTTAATTCTCAATAAAGTTTTGGGCTGAGGGTTGGGGTTCGGCTTATCGAAAATGATTTTCATGTTTGTAAAATATTTTTATAGCATGGTTCTATCAATCAAGTTGCATGTTTGATTCATAATCAATATGCAAGTAAAATAAATATAAAACTACTTTAGATCTAATCTAAACAAGTTCATGTAATTGAAACAGTTTCAATAATAATCAATCATAAATCTTCCTAGATCAAATCTAACATATTTATGATGATTGAAATCAAATTAAAATATTTTTAATCAGATCATAAAATTCTTTAGATCTAATCTAAAATTTTATGATCAATATTTTAGATCAGTACGTACTAGGATAACCTATTCACTGTAAGGGATAAATCTTACAACAGGACAACCTCATGATAATTCGTATAATCAAAAATATTTTATTTTATTTTATTTTATTTTTATTTTTAGATTTAATAATTAGATTATAAATTAGATCTAATCTAAAAAATAATCTAGACATGTATAAAAATCATGTAATAAGAATCTTACTCTGATACCAATTGAAGGAACCAGATCTAGGATTTCACAGGTAGATCTTGAAACTTTTTCAAGATCTTACAGCAAAAGACTTAAATAAATCTAAAATTTATTTAAATAATCATGTAAATACCTAGATCTCAGATCTATTATATGATTAAAGTATGATATTAAATCAAAAATTAAAATTAAATAAGAAAAAAAAGGTTGATCAAATCAACCTAGATCTACACTACATCAAATGTAGGTATGAAGTTTATAGATCAGATCTATTACCTGAGCAAGTTTAAATGTTCTAAATTATTGATCTAGGCTTGAGGATGAAGTCACGAGCTGCACACGTGTCTGGCCTCTAGGAGTCATCCACACGAGCCTACGATCTCTGATCTGAAGTCCGATGCAGGAAATTAGCACAGCATGCTAGTACTGTGCTGATCCTTCTTCGACGGTCGATCCGATGCTTCCTTCTTCAAAATTTAGACTCTATAAAATATGAGAAGGAAGATGAAAGTTTGCTGATCTGAGACTCTCTCAAAAAAAAACTCAAAAGAAAGGAGGGGAGATTGAAAATAGAACAGTCCTAGAAGAAGACCCTCTTCTTCTTCTCTTTTCTCTAACCTACACACCTAGTTTGGTGCCTATGGAACCCCCACTCCCAAGGACCCTCTTCCTCTGATTCTTTCACACCCCAAACCACTCCCAAAGCTCTATATTCTATAAAAAAATTAGAATAAAATTCATTCAATAAATAGGGAAAAAGAAGAGTCTAAGTTAGATCAAATTTCTAGACTAGGAATATCCAAACATGGAAAGTTGTTGGGGTGCCCAACTCTTGGGCACCTCCTCCATAATTTTTGGTGTGGAGCAGCAAGCGAGGGTGTACAAAAAAGAAAATTATTTTCATAGAATAAGGGAAGAATTAATTAAAAGAGGGGGCGGCACTCAATGGAAGATGTTTTGCTCAATAAGAATTCTATCTCATAGAATCCAAAGCAAAACCAATTCCTCCTTTGACTTAGTCTTCCACCTAACATCTAAATATGACTTGGAGGGAGAGAAGGGGCATGAAAATTAGGAAGAAAGAAATTTTTCATGAAAAATATCTAAAAAATAGGTATGGAGGGTGTTGGGACCAAGGTGGTGCAAGGAGATAGGGAGTCCTAATCACACTAGGACTCCTATTTTGACTTGGTCAAACAAGATCTTTTAACCAAATAAAATCAAGATTAAAATAAGCCAATTAAAGGCTCTAACTCATTTAAGGACTTAATTAAATTAAATTAAATCAAATTTAATTTTAATTTATTTTTTAATCAAATTAGAAAATTGGGTTAATCTGAGTACTAGTTAGACTAGGACTAGTTCTTCCTTGCACTTGGCTTATCCAATAAACCAATTGGACTTAATTTAATCAAGTCCAAACTAAATCTAATTAAATCATATTTAATTAAACTTAATCTCAGTCTATTGACTTAATCAAATTAAGTCAATTAGTAATCTAATTGCTAATCGATCCTCCTGCAACACTTGTACTAGGTTAAACATCAATCATATTGATTATTTAACCCTAGAACAATTCTTAATCGTTGATCAACCATCTGATCAGATCGTAAGCTCTAATATGTGTGATCTCATAGGTTTGAACCTAAGCCAATAGCACAAAAATAAATTTTTATACCAATCAAAGTAATCATCTAGCAATGATATCCGATGGCCGGATAGGTCAAAGGTGTAGAACACCATCCTTAGAACCCATGCGGATATAGTTTCCATATAATTCATCCCCTTAACCACAATGCTCATAGGACACATCAAAGTTCAATTGTCAACTCTGATCAGGTTTTTCGCATTGTATTTCAAAATATCAAATCCATCTGATGGATTACCCTGGCCAAGGTTTTGCTATATTGAAATATAATGATACATTCTTCTCCAACTCTTGGAGTGGTCAATTTCATCTTGATCACACTCTGACTTTGCAAGTACTTGACTATGCCTAAAAGCCTTCTATTGTTGAATTAAAAATTCAGTTAGTCCAGTACTAAAGTACAGTGAGTTGCTTGCAAGTTACTAAGGTGATCTCAAGTCTAAGGGATACTTATACCTATATCCCATCAAAGACATTCTCAACAGTAGAATGCTCTGGAGTTGGTCACGTTCAGTGATGATGTACCCATACATCTCACCTGTATGCCATACCAATGTCTCCATACACCTTGGTTAAGAGGACAACCAACCTATATGGCATATAGCGACCTATGCTCGATAGACGCTGTCATCCTAATTAATAGTCTATCATTTGATCATGAATAAATTTAAGAACTAATCAATAAATCGTCTCTTTATCAAAATTAAATAGTCCTAAGGACTTCATCACAACAATGGAGTTCATTAGAAGATGTAAACTTATGATAAAAAAAGATGCCAAAATATTTTTTATTAATTAATAAATTAATTATAATATCTCAATCATCAACAGACTGATGATTGGCTTTGGAACATAATTTCCAACAGACCTATCCAGCTATCGGATATCATTGCTTGACGGTTACTTCGATTAGTACAGAAATTTATTCCTGTGCTACCGACTTAGATTTGAATCTATGAGATCACACATATTAGAGCTTATGATCTAATTGGATGATTGATAAATGATTAAGAATCATCCTAGGGTTAAACAATCAATATGATTGGTGTTTAACCTAGTGCAAGTATTGCAGGAGGATCGATTAGCAATTGGATTACTAATTGACTTAATTTGATTAAGCCAATAGGCTGATATTAAGTCTAATTAAATATGATTTAATTAGATTTAGTTTGGGTTTGATTGAATCAAGTTCAATTGGTTTATTGGATAAGCCAAGTGTAAGAAAGAACTAATCCTAGTCTAACTAGGACTCGGATTAACCCAATTTTCTAATTTGATTAAAAATAAATTAGAATTAAATCTAATTTAATCTAATTTAATTAAATTCTTTAATGGGTTAGAGTCTTATTTAATTGGATTAGTTTAATCTTGATTTTATTTGGTTAAAAAATCTTATTTGACCAAGTTAAAATAGGAGTTCTAGTGTGACTAGGACTCCCTATCTCCTTGCACCACCTTGGTCCCAACGCCCTCCATACCAATGTTTTAGGTATTTTTCATGAAAAATCTCTTTCTTCCTAATTTTCATGCCCCCTCTCTCCCTCCAGGTCATATTTGGAGGTTAGGTGGAAGACCAAGTCAAAGGAGGAATTGGTTTTACTTAGGATTCTATGAGATAGAATCCTTGTTGACCAAAACATCTTTCCTTGAGTGCCACACCCTCTTTTAATTAATTCTTCTCTTATTCTATAAAAATAATCTTCTTTTTTGTGCACCCTCCCTTGCTGGTCCATGCCAAAAATTACGGAGGAGTCGCCCAAGAGTCAAGCGCCCCAACAACTTCCCATGTTTGGATATTCCTAGTCTAAGATTTTGATCTAATTTGGACTCTTCTATTTCTCTATTTATTGGATGAATTTTATTTTGATTCTTTTATGAAATATAGAGATTTGGTAGAGGTTTGGGGTGTCCAAAAATTACAGGAAGAGGATCCTTAGGCATAGGGATTCCATAGTCATCAAACTAGGTGTCTAGGTGAGAGAAAAGAGAAGAAGAAGAGTGTCTTCTCCTAGGATTATTTTATTTTCAATCTCTCCTTCTTTCTTTTATATTTTTTTGAGAGAGTCTCAGATCAGAAAACCCTCATCTTCCTTTTCATATTTTGGAGAGTCCAAATTTTGAAGAAGGAAGCATCGAATTAATCATCGAAGAAGGATCAACACAGTACTAGCATGTTGTACTGATTTTCTACATCGGACTTCAGATCAAAGATCGTAGGCTCATGTGGATGACTCCTAGAGGTCGGATGCATGTGCAGCTTATGACTTCATCCTCAAGCCTGGATTAGTAAGTTAGAATGTCTAAACTTACTCAGATAATAGATCTGATCTATAAACTTCATACCTACATTTGATGTAGTGTAGATATAGGTTGATTTGATCAACTTTTTTCTTATTTAATTTTAATTTTTGATTTAATATCATGCCTTAATCATGTAATATATTTGAGATCTTAGTGTTTATATGATTATTTAAATAAATTTTAGATTTATTTAAGTCTTTCACTGTAAGATCTTGAAAAAGTTTCAAGATCTATCTGTGAAACCCTAGATCTAGTTCCTTCACTGTATTGGCTGTGGCGCTATCAGATAGATCATATGAGTGACCGAAAGCTCACTGAACTCAGTAGAAGAGGGATGATCCCAATCCTAAAAAAGAAGGGCATAGATTTATGTGAGTCGTGCATCTTTGGCAAACAACATAGAGTAAAGTTTGCTAGTAATACCAAGCACAGTGAAGGAGTGCTGAATTTAGTGCACTCGGATGTGTGGGGACTGGCTCCTGTATCAGCTAGAGGTAGAGCAAGATATTTTATCACTTTTATTAATAATTTCTTAAGGAAGGTGTGAGTTTATCTAATTAGAAAAAAATCATAGTTGTTTGTCCAGTTCAGAGCCAAGAGAGCTGAGGTAGAGGAGTCAAGAATACAGGTAAAGTATCTGAGGTTGGATAATGGAGAGGAGTATACTATCCTAGAGTTTAGGAGGTACTGTAAGGAAAATGGCATCAAACATCATTATACAATGAAGATGACTCTCCAGCAGAATGGTGTCATAGAGAGGATGAACCAGATACTAATTGAGAAGGCACAAAGTTTGAGGCTACAGACACACTTCCAAAATCTTTTTAGGGTGATGTTTTAATTTTTTTCTTATTTTCTCATCAATAGGTCCCCTCACCGTAAGCTAAATGGAGGCATTGTAGAGGAGGTCTAGAGTAGAAAAAAAGTGAAGCTTGGACACCTGGAGGCCTTTGATTGTCCGACCTATGCACATGTGGAGGTAACCGAGAGGAGAAAGTTGGACTCAAAATCTCAAAAGATGACATTCATAGGATATCCACAAGGAGTCAAAGGATACCTATTGTGGGATTCTCAAGCATAGAAGGCAATGATCAGTAGAGATGTTATTTTTGATGAGAAGAGCATCTTAGAGAGGTCTGGGAGTACAGAAGGAACTCGATAAATAAAGGTGAACAATGCTGGATAGTTAGGGATTGATGGCATGTAGGTTACATCCACTTATAGGAGTATTTCTGTTGAGGTAGAGCTGCATAGAAGAGTATTGATTCCGATTGAAAATCACCATGGAGTGTCAGTCGTTCAGTTAGATGTGTAGGAGCAGCCATAGACATCAAGCAGGACCAATGTGCCAGAGGTTGTGGCTTACAAGCCCCAGCGTACTGTTAGAAGACCGATCAGATATGGCATTTATGAGGTTATCTTCTATGCACTCATCACCACTAATGGAGATTCAGAGAACTATGTAGAGGCCATGAAGAGTAAGGATCATGATTCATGGATGCAGGCCATAATGGAGGAGATAGAATTATTGAAGAAAAATCAGACATGGCAGCTAGTGGATCTTCTAGAAGTTGCTCGTGAAGGGAAAACCTAGTTTTCTGGGTCAGGTTCGTTCATCTGATTGGATCAAGAGAGATATTTCAAAAATTTTTCTCTTAGATTGAGATCAGATCTAAGACTTTTCAGATTTAATATTATTGATCTAATAAAAAAAATTAAAATAAAAAATAAATTAAATCTAATTTAATTTACCTTATTGAGGGTAATCTGATTATCCTGTGATGATCCTGATGTCTGCCTGAGGTTCTGGATCTAGCCACGCAAGTGCCTGGCCTCTACTAGTACCCACTAAGGTAGGATCTAGAGATCTTCTTCTTCTTTATCATCTCTCCAAAAATTAGATTTGGATCTAATTTCGAAGATCTTCAAAATTCCTTTTGAAGATGTGAGTTGTCTCTTGCAGCAGTGCTGCCTTCTTCCTTTTCCTGTCGCCTTTCTCTTGCTTGGATCACACCAAACTGAAGCCCAAAAATTCTTGGACATGGGTAGGAGAGAGAAGACCTAAATATGTCATGGAGGAGGAAGAGGGGCAGCTTTGTGGCATGGGCAATGGATTAAGCTTTTTTAGATCTTGGCGCAGATAGGGTTTCTATAGACCCTGTTGCGTCATGCAGTGTCACATCATCCCAGCTAATCATGGCCTTTTGTGCAATCAGATCTAAATCTAATTAGTGGGATAACATCATCTAATCCAATTAGATGAGAGCCCCTCTGAATCATCCTTAGATGGCACCAAGACTGGTCAAAGATAAGTCTTTGGCGCCACCTAGGTAGAGTCCCCGAAATAACCTGAAGTCGCATCTGGATGGGACTTCAGGCATCATTATCTTTGGGCGCATGCCTCCCTAGGCATGCAGCCCCTCCCTTTCCACTTTTTAGTAGGAGGACAAATCTCTATCTGCTCTCCTATGGGTGCATGATACATGGGCAGATGTCTAAGTGTCAAAGGTCAACGTTTGACCAAATATTTGAAACAGGATTTAGCAGGTGATGGAAAATGGCATGTGTTGTCTCAAATTCATCTCATAAATTAAGATAACCCTTTTCTAACCTAGACCAGCTCTAGTCATACCAAGTAAAGGTACCTAAGTGAGCCAAGACATATTTGGCTCAATCGAGATAAACTTTAATGATAATTAAAGAAGAACATTATGCTCAATCGTGTGCTAGCATGATGTCCTTAAACCTAATTGAATCTAATTCAAATCAATTGAACTGGGTTAGTCCAATTGATGATATCTAGATCAAAACCCTTGTTTGCGTGATCCAGTTAGATTCAGTTCTATATGGTAATGAGATATGTCATGATCTCTATCATCAACATCATTGAAATACCTTCCGATGGATCAGAACTTTTCTAATTTAGACAACTAGTATGATTGATCATCTAAATCATTCTAATTGCTCTCAAAATCCATCAGTGACATCTAGCAGTATATGGTGGCAACCCATCATAACTAAAAATGAACCTCTCAGTGCAGTTACCTATGTGATTAAGTTCTTCTATCTTGAGTCCCGATTGGATTAGGGTTAAGGTAATCTCGTCAAACCCTAATATCCGTCATATGATTAATCATTCGATTCAAATCCAATGTGAAAACCTTAATAGAAACTCTTTCTATTATTTCACTCTGCCATAGCCATGGGCTTATGGACTTGATTCTTATGATCATCATAGGGCTTCTTCTTATCTACCGAGGTAGATAGATCCCTTATTGGAGCAATCCAATTCCTACAATGAACATGCTATAGCCAACATACATCTCAGGGTTTTGAATGGCTAGGAGATTGAGTTATGGTGTAGTTAAACTATAACACCCTCAAGGTAAACAACCGATGCACCTCAGGTCAAAGAACCAGACATACAACTGTAGCTTCGAGCCAGTCATCGACGAGAAGGTAGACTTCCTAATGACTGCTCGAGGTGGTCACGCTCAGTGCCCTCATTCTCTAACGAGTACTTGTACTCTCGCTTTGGTGTCCCTACACCATAGACTCAAGACTCATCTACTATAAAGAAGTTATTGTACACCAACCTTCTGGATCAATCACCATCCTCATGATGATCCTACGATCAGAAGCATTTTATGAGTTAATAATGAAAATTCATGTCTTAAATTTTCAACTCTTGAAAATAAGAACTATCATTGCCATTAACTCAAGGGATGTATCACAGACACTAAATACACATTATGACAGAAAATAATCTAATTTATTATTTATAGTCAAAATTATAATTTTGCCCTTAGAAGTGTATAACAAGTGTCAACCAATTTTGGCTTCTAGGGCACACATATCTAACAAACTCTCACTTGACCTAAAGTCAATTGGCTACAAATCTAAGTCCCATCTTCTTAAGGTGGTTTTCGATCTTCTGTTGGCCCAACGGCTTTGTAAGTGGATTTGCCGCATTGTCTATGGAGTCGACTCTCTTGACCTTGACGTATCCTTTCTCAAGATAATCGTGGATGAGGTGGTATCGTTGCTCGATGTGTTTGAATTTTTGGTGAGACCTTGGCTCCTTAGCAAGGGCTATGGTGCCATTATTATCGCAGTATAGAGAAATGGCATTTGATGGCATTACTCCGATCTCTTTTGCAAACTTCTTGTATCAGAATGCCTCCTTTGCAGCTTCTGACGCAGCGATCTATTCTGCTACTATTACTATCTGTTTGAAACTCTTCCAACTGACAATACCACCATTACACACAAACAGATTCTCAGATGTTGACTTTTGATCATCTATATCAGACATAAAATCCAAGTCTGTATACCCTTGGACTTTGAGTTCTTCATTACCAAAAATTAAGAACATATCCTTAGTTCTTCTTAAGTACTTAAGGATACATTTCATAGAAGTTCAGTATTCTTCTCCTAAATTTGACTGATATCTACTTGTGACACTCACAGTATGGGCTATATCAGGTCGTGTACATAACATGGCATACATGAGGCTCCTTATTGTAGAAGCATAAGGGATCTTGCTCATGCGTTCAATCTGCTCTAGTGTGTTGGGACACATTTTCTTTGAGAAATAAATGCCATGTCTGAAGGGTACCAAACCCCTCTTGGAGTTTTCCATGCTAAACCTCTTTAGCACTTCCTCTGTGTACATCTTCTATGAAAGACTTAGCATCCTATTTGGTTTATCTCTATAGACTTTAATTCCTAGAATGAAGGATGCTTCTCCTAGGTCTTTCATGGAGAATTCTTTAGATAACCATATTTTAACTATGGTCAATATGGGAATATCATTTCCAATAAGGAGGATATCATCCACGTACAGTATGAGGAAGACAATAGCACCCCCACTGATCTTTCTGAAAATACATGGTCCCTCCTCGTTCTTGATGAAATCAAATAATTTGATCACATTATTAAAATGAGTATTCCAGCTCCGAGATGCTTGCTTGAGTCCATATATGGACCTTTGCAGATTGCATACTTTGTGATCAGTATCATTGGATATGAAATCCAGCGGCTATTCTATTTAGATATCTTCCTTAAGATATCTATTTAAGAATGTCATTTTCATATCCATTTTCCATATTTCATAATCAAAATAGGATGCAACAGCAAGCAATGTGCGAATGGACTTAAGCATGACTACTGGCAAAAAAATATCCTGATTGTCAATGTCTTCACACTGACTATAACCTTTTACCACTAATTTAGCTTTGAATGTCTCTACATTCCCATCTACACCAATCTTTCTCTTATAGATCCATTTACACTCAATAGATACTATACCTTTTGGTGGATCTACCAAGGTCCAGACTTGATTTGAGTGCATCGAGTCAATTTCTGACTTCATTGCCTCTAACCATTTCTCGAAGTCGATATCTAATATCGCCTCGTTATAGATTTTGGGATCATCTCCATGAACTCTATTACCTATGGAGAATATTTTCTCTACTTTCTCTGAAATAGTACCTAAGTACCACTCAGGGGGATGGAAAATCCTTTTCAATCTTCGAGGTGGAGGAGGTAGTGATTGTATTGGCTCAACCTGATTTGGTTCCAAAGGATCCTTAGCTCTTTGCTCTTAGGAGACTTTCTCCTCTAGCTTGATCTGCTTTCCAATGCCGCCATCTTAAATAAATTAGTTTTCAAGAAAGATGGCATGTTGACTCACAATCATATTGTGATATTCTAGAATGTAGAAATAATATCCTAGTGACTCTTTAGGATATCCTATGAATCGAGCTTTTAATAACCTATAGTCTAACTTATCCGCTTGTTATCTTTTGACATGAGCTGAACAACCCCAAATTCTGAGATGACTCAAACTTGATTTCTTACCATGTCATATCTCCTACGGTGTGGTAGGAATGATTTTAAAAGGAACCTTAATTAGTAAATAGATAGCAGTTAACAAACTATGTCCCCAAAAAAAATCAGGAAGGTCAATGAAGCTCAT
The DNA here is from genome assembly GCA_006176705.1 of Cocos nucifera. NCBI lineage: Eukaryota > Viridiplantae > Streptophyta > Magnoliopsida > Arecales > Arecaceae > Cocos > Cocos nucifera. Next base: position 308,572 of record QRFJ01001195.1, read on the forward strand.
TATAGATCAGACCATATCTAATAGGATCCGATTTCTCCATTCTGAAATTCCATTGAGTTGAGATATTCCAGGTGGAGTCCATTGAGAGACTATGCCATTCTACTTGAGATATTCCAAGAATTCCCGACTAAGATATTCACCTCCTCGATCTGATCGAAGAATCTTAATGGATTTTTTAGTTTGCTTTTTTACTTCATGTCTGAATTCTTTAAACTTTTTAAAGACTTTAGACTTGTGTCTGATAAGATACACATATCCATATCGAGATAAATCATCGGTGAAGGTTATGAAGTAGACAAAATTATCTCTAGTTGGCATATCAAATGGGCCGTACACATCAGTATGTACTAGAATAAGTAAATCCGTGGCCCTTTCCCCATGTTCCATAAAAGGAAGTTTATTCATTTTGCTATGAAAACATGATTCATAAATTGGATATGACTCGAAAGTCAATGGACTCAATAGCCCAATTTTTTTCAATTTGTTAATCCTATCTTCTGCTATATGACCTAGTCTAAGATGCCATAGATATCCATCATTTAGACTATTCCTAGGTCATTTTGATTTTATGGCATTCACATTTTGCTCGATATTAAAAATAAATATATCAATATGTAACTGGTAAAGATCGTTAATAAGAAAACCACTTACAATTTTATTTCTTTCATAAAGAATATTACAATGGTCCTTAAGAAAACTAATTATATAGCCTTCTTGTGCTAAACATGAAATAGAAATCAAATTCCTGCTTGCTGCAGGCACATAATAACAATCCCTAAGTATTAAATCTAAACCAGATGATAGTCAAAGAGGGTACGTCCCTATGGCCACAGCAGCAATCTTTGCTCTATTCTCAATGCGTAGGATCATCTCACCATCCCTCAATCTCCTGCTATCCTCAAGATCCTGCATGAAAGTGCACAAATGAACACTAGAATCAGAGTCAAGCACCTAAATAGATGCAGAAGAAATCATAAGGTTAGATTCAATAACAAGCATACCTCCAGAAGGACCTGTCTCCTTCTTATTCTTTAGGGTGGCCAGGTATGTAGGGCGGTTTCGCTTCCAGTGGTTGTTAGTGTTGCAATGAAAATATTTTTCTTTATCAGCGGTCTTCTTCTTCGGCTCTGCCTTCTTTTTCTTTCCTCCTTCCACCTTCTACTTTTTCACAGACTTCTTCTTCTTTCCAAAAGACTTTCTCTTGGAAGAAGTCTGTTTCATAGCAAATACTGAGCCTTTAGAATCTTTCATTGAAAGCTCAGCAGTAACCAACATGTTCATAAGCTCAGCCAGAGTATTTTGAAGTTTATGCATATGGTAGTTCATGATGAACTGCCCATATGCATCAGTCAAGGATTGTAGAATTATATCATTCTGTAGATCTAGATCCAACTTCACTTTGAGCTTTTTAAGCTCTTTCAAGTCCTTGATCATCATCAGATAATGATCTTGGACTGACTGCCCATCACGTATTTTAGCCTTGAATAGTTATTTAGTGACCTCATATTTGGTTGCGCGACTCTGTTCACCAAACATCTCTTGTATGTGAGCCAACATTTGGCAGACAGTCTTGATATCTTCATGTTGGTGCTGAAGCTCATCAGACATCGAGCCCAACATGTAGTATCCGGCGCTGTTATCTTCGTCCGTCTACTTATCAAGAGACGCTCTCTGTTCAGCGGATGGACGAGCTGGTAAGGTAGGGGTATCCTGATCCAATACATGAGTTAACTTCTCAGAATCTAAAATAATTTTGAAGTTTTAGAGCCAATTCTTGTAATTGGGTTTGGTCAGTCTATGGGTATCCAGGATACTTGCTAGTGAGTTGGATGCAGATATTTCACTTTTCTTGTAGAGAGTTAAAGATTCTAGTTAAATATTGCAATTAAGACTTGATCAATTTATTTAAAAATTTAATTTTTAAATAAATTAATTCCTACTATTTTCTTGGATCCCTACACTTTCTCTATAGAGATGCAAAAATCTCCACGATTATAGATTTCTAATGGATGATGTAGTCCCACCAACTGACTCATCACCTCACCTAACAGTTATTGATGATGGGTTAGCCAATGAGTGGATAACTCTTGTCCAATGATTCTCTAATCATGGTGCACCCAACCTTGATCTCTAATTCATGAATCTCACCATGTCCAGAATATTGATCCACTCCTTAGTTAAGTCAGACCCATCATTTGCACAGATTGGATTCCTAATTGGGTCTCTCGCCGTATCCAGAATATTGAGCCCAATTTATCCTTCAGTCCGTAGCATCCAATGCCTAATAGACATGGTTGCATCTTTCCAATGCAACTGAACCACTATGACTAGTCGAGAATAATCAACCCCAAAAAGGGTCTGCATATCTACAATGGTGGAAAACTTCAGACTTAATCTTTTCTTAGGAAGATTTGATTTAGGTCTCTTTAAACTTGACTTACAATAGTCATAATAATTATGACTAACCTAGTGGCATGGGTTAGCTCAGATTGTTAACCACCTTAGATTAGGACTGGATTGATAAATATGGTCAGGTAAGTGAGATCGGTGGAAGGAATATGCCATTAACTCGATAAGAATGCATTCGAGTCGAGTAGCTCCCAATTAAAAATCAATCAATCATATCTGCCAGACTTACCTTGGACACCAAATTATTGAGCCAAAATCAATCAAGTTAGCCTACAATCCAGACTCTAACCACTGAGCCTAATTAGGTCTTAGCTTAATCGATCACTCATGTGATTCGATCTTGACCTAGACTTAATTCTATTAGATTGGTCAATTTAAGCACTCTTGATCTCATCTAACCAACTCTTGATTTGATTTGATCAATCACTAGACCTAATTGAGCTACCCAAGCCCGAACCCAATTTTATAAATATATTTTAAATCTAAAAATTCTTAAGTTTTAGATTTAACATATTTCATAATCTTAATTCTTAATTAAGTTTAGGGTTCACAAACAAAACATGTAAATAAAATCTTAGGATTTCAGGATCTAGGGTTTTGCAAAAAATAAGTTTTAGATTTTTGATTAAGGATGAATGCGTAACACCCCTACACATCATAAGAACACCCCATCGAATGGAAGGAGAGGGCATTTAAACCCTACTTTATTCTTATGACCGAATGGCCAAGGGGAATGCCTTAATCAAAAATATGAAAACTACAAAACTAGTTAGATCTACATCGTATCTCATATATAAAAATTGATCTAACTATAAACATGTTTTGCATACATCTTCATGTATCATATTATGCATATTTTCAGATCTAAATTATCTCATAATCATCTCAAAAATTAAGTTTAAATTGATCATATCAAATTAAAATCTATTCTAGATAATTATGTACAACTATTCTACAACTAGTCTACATATGCATTCATCATATCATAATATGAACAAAAATTAAATAACTTTATTTTTTATTTTTTATATCTTATTATAATATTTATAATATCAAAAATAGTAAATAAATAAATCTAAAAATTATAACTTAATCAAATTAAATTATGATCATGCTAGACTACACATAGAATAATTCTATTCTACAACTAGTCATGCATCTTATACAACTTAGATCTAAATTATTTAATTTTTAATTTTTTTGATTTTAGATCTAATCACATCTCATGTGATATTTGAAATCATTTAATTATCAGATCAAAATTAAAATAAAATTAGATCTAATGAAAAATGCAATCTAGCTCTGATACCAGTTGAAGAAAAAACCTAGTTTTTCGGATCAGGTTTATTCAGATCTGATTGGATCAAGAGAGATATTTCAAAAAATTTTCTCTTGGATCTAGATTAGATCTGATACTTTTCAAATTTAATTTTATTGATCTAATAAAAAAATAAATTAAAAAATAAATTAAATCTAATTTAATTTATCTTATTGAGGGTAATCTGATTATCCTATGATGATCCTGATGTCTGCCTGAGGTTCTGGATCTAGCCACGTAAGTTTCTGACCTCTACCAGTATCCACTCGGATAGAATCTAAAGATCTTCTCCTTCTTTATCATCTCTCCAGAAATTAGATCTAGATCTAATTTTGAATATCTTCAAAATTTCTTTTGAAAATGTGAGTTATCTCTTGCGGTAGTGCTACCTTCTTTCTTTTCCTGTTGCCTTTCTCTTGCTTGGATCGCACCAAACTGAAGTCCAAAAATTCTTGGACATGGGTAGAAGAGAAAAGACCTAAAGATGGCATGGAGGAGGGAGAGGGGCAATCTTGTGGCATGGGCAATGTATCAAGCTTTTTTAGATCTTGGCGTAGATAGGATTTTTATAGACCCTGTTGCGCCATGCAGTGCCACATCATCCCAACCAATCACGGCCTTTTATGCAATCAGATCTAAATCTGATTGATGAGATGACATCATCTGATCTAATCAGATGAGAGCCCCTTTGAACCATCCTTAGATGATGCCAAGACTGGTCAAAGACAAGTCTTTGGCGCCACCTAGGTAGAGTCCATGAAGTGACCTGGAGTCCCATCTATATGGGACTCCAGGCGACATTATCTTTGGGTGCACACCTCATAATAATAGAAACTCTTTCTATTATTTCATCCTACCATGGCCATGGGCTTTTGGAGTTGATTCTCATGATCATCATAGGGCTTCTCCTTATCTACCAAGGTAGATAGATCTCCTATTGGTGGAATCCAATTCCTACAATGAACATGCTATAGCCAACATACACCTCAGAGGTTCGAATGGCTAGAAAATTAAGTTATGGTGTAGTCAACTATAACACCCTCAAGGTTAACTGTCGATGCACCTCAGATCAAAGAATCAGACATACAACTGCAGCTTCGAGCCAATCATTGACGAGAAGGTAGACTTTCTAGTGACTGCTCGAGGTGGTCACGCTCAGTGCCCTCATTCTCTAATGAGTACCTGTACTCTCACTTTGGTGTCTTTACACCATAGACTCAAGACTCATCTACTATAAACAAATGATTGTACACCAACCTTCCGAATTAATCACCATCCTCATGAAGATCCTATGGTCAGGAGCATTGTATTAGTTAATAATGAAAATTCATGTCTTAAATTTTCAACTCTTGAAAATAAGAACTATCACTGTCATTAACTCAAGGGATGTATCATAGACACTAAATACACATTATGATAGAAAATAATCTAATTTATTATTTATAGTCAAAATTATAATTTTGCCCTTAGAAGTTTATAACAAGTGTCAACCAATTCTAACTTCTAGGGCACACATATCTAACAGCTCAACCTATTAGCTCAAAGTGGATGTTCACAAAGAAGAAGACACCTTCAAAATAAGGTGGAGTCAGATTTAAGGCAAGGCTAGTAGCAAAGGGATACTCACAAAGGAAAGGGATTGATTACACAAAAATTTTCTCTCCTGTGTTGTGTCATACATCAATTCGGATTTTGTTGTCAGTAGTGGCACAGCATAACATGAAGTTGGAATAGATGGATGTGAAGATGGTCTTCCTTCATGAAAATTTGGAGGAAAGGATCTATATGAAGCAACTAGATGGTTTTATGGAGATTGGATAGGAGGAGAAGGTGTGTTTACTCAGGAGGTCACTCTATGGCCTAAAATAGTCACCTCATTAGTGGTATCTCAGATTTAATGCGTTTATTTTGAGTTTAGGATTTATCATATGTAAACATGACTGCTGTGTCTATGTCAGGGATGTAAATGAGAAGGATGTCCTGTACCTACTACTTTATGTAGATGATATGCTCATAGCTAGTAGAAGCATGGAGACTGTGAATGGATTGAAAAGGGCATTATCAACTAAATTTGAGATGAAGGATCTGGATCTAGTAAAAAAAATTCTTGGAATGGAGATTTGTAGAGATAGGTGCAAAAAAAATGCTTCATTTGTCACAAAGAGGTTATGTCCAGAAAGTTTTGGAGAGGTTTGGGATGGGGAAGGTCAAACCTGTAGAGACACCATTGTCGAGCCATATATCTCTCTCCAAATATTAAAGCCCCTAGTTAGAAGAAGAGGGAGTAAATGGATAAAGTCCCTTATGCGAATGTTGTAGGCAGTGTGATGTACAGTATGGTGTGCTATAGACTAGATATAGCATATGCAGTGAGCATGGTTAGTAAATACATGGCTAATCCTGGGAAAGAATATTAGAAAGCATTAAAATGGATATTGAGATATCTGCATGGAATAAGGAATTATGGTTTGGTATTTGGTGGGCAGTTTGAAAGATTTGAAGATAGAGGTTTGGGTCCTCTGGAAGGATTTGTAGATGCAAATTATGTAGATGATCTGGATACAAGGAGGTCTACTACTGGATACCTCTTATACATGTTTGATGGATCGATGTCTTGGAGATTAATCCTTCAAACAATCACGACCTTGTCTACCATAGAGGAAAAGTATATTAGGATAACAGAGGCTGTAAAGGAAGCTCTTTGGCTTAAAAGATTGATTGTTGAGATGGTGGTGAAGCAGGGCAAGCTTATACTGCATAATGAAAGTCAAAGTGCTCTGCTACTTGCATAGAACCCAGTCTATCATGCATGCACAAAGCATATAGACATGAGGTACCATAGGAATAGAGAGCTGGTAGAGGAAGGTGAAGTTGAACTAATGAAGATCCATACAAAAGAGAATCAGTCCGATGCACTCAAGAAGATGCTTTTCAAAGATAGCTTTCAGATATGTGTGACACAGATGGATTTGCAAGAAAAAGATGAGTTCACAAGGACTTGGAAGTACCAAGATGGAGAATAAGAGCTTAGATGTGGCACTCCTAAATCTTGAGAACATGAGAAGATAGGTCATGGAAAGATGGGAGCGAACAGAAAGAAAAATCAACCTAGAAAATAATCTATAGAAATTTAACCGGCTCTCCCTGAGACTGGGTTGGCTAAGTTTGGGACTGGATCGGCTCAGTCCAGGATTGGATCGACTATATCTCAAAGAAAAATCTAGATAGAAAGTAGTATTTTTGAGACTACTAGCATGGTACACAACTGGATTAGCTCAGTCTCAAATGGAGTCGACCCAGTCATAGGTTAGCTGACTCAATCTGAAACTGAGCTGGCTCAATGTCGTGGGATTACTTTTGTGTACGTGAGTTGTTTGGATTTGGAATATAATGTGGGATACTATTCCCCCAACATGAAATATAATGTGGATGACCTAATCGGGGTTGATAATTAAACTCTGAGATGTCCTACGAGCATTTTGGTCAAGGAGATAAATTATATGAAAATTATATCCACATGGATTTTAAGGATGTTATTCTACACATTCGACCTATTCAACCATCGGGTACCATTACTAGATGGTCACTTCGATTGATATAAAAATTTATTTCTATACTATCGACTTAGGTTCGAAAATATGGGGTCACACATACAAATATTCTCAATCTGATCGGATGGTTGATCGATGATTAAGAATCGTTCATAGGTCAAACAATCAATATGATTGATATTTGACTTAGTGCAAGTATTGCAGGAGGATCGGTTAGCAATTTGATTGCTAATTAGCTTAATTTGATTAAATCAAAGAGCTAAGATTAGGTCTAATTAAATATAATTTAATTAGATTTGGTTTGGGCTTGATTGGATCAAGTTCAATTGATTTATTGGATGAGCCAATTGCAAAAAAGAACTAGTCCTAGTTCAATTAGGACTTTTATTTACCCAATTTTTAATTTGATTAGAAAATTAAATAAAAATTAAATTTGATTTAATCTAATTTAATTTGATTATTAGTTGGACTAAGGCCTAATCTAATTTGGCTAATTAAATTTTGATTTAATTTGGTACAAGGATCAAGTTGGACCAAGTCAAATTAGGAGTCCTAGTGAGACTAGGGCTCCTATCTCCATATGCCACCTTAGCCCCAATGCCCCCCATGCCATTTCTTTTGAATTTTTTCATGAATTTTGATCTAATTTTTTTATGGATTATACATCTGAGAGAGGCCATTAAGAGCATGAAAAATCTAAGAGAGAAGCCAAGGACATGGGATTTTGTGAAGACACCAATCAAGATGTCTTGGTGAGAGAAGAAAGAAAAAGAAGAGGGTCTTCTTCTAGGATTTTTCTTCAACTCCTATTCCTCCATCTTTGTGAGTGTTTGAGAGTTTTATCAATATCATGAATCATCTTCCTTAACTTCTAAAGTTGGAGAGTCTAAGCTTGAAGAAAGGAAGATCTAGATCAATCGTCAAAGAAGGATCAGCATAGTACTAGCATACTATGCTGATGTCCAAGCATCGGACTTTAGATCTATGATCAAGGGATTGTGTGGACAACTTATAGAGGCTGGATGCATCTATAGCTTGGAACAACAATCTCAGGCCTAGATCAGCAAGTTAAGTAACTCGAGATTCAAAGGTAAGGATGATATGATCTCTTTACTTACATGTCTAGATCTGATCTAGAGTAGTCTGCTGTTGACATGATCAACATGTAGTTCTGTGATATTTTATTTTTTGGTTTAATGGCATGCCTTAATCATGTAGTAGGATCCTAGATCTAGGGTTTTATATTATATTGTTAATGATTTAATGTGATTAATTCATCTCTTTCACTACAATTTTGAAAAAGTTTCAAAAGCTAACCTTAGAACCCTAGATTTGGTTCCTTCAAATTTTTCACCTTCTAAAAGTGGGAAACTAGTAGAGAACATCGGCAATCTCAATTTTGGTACTCCCTTCATTCGATCTTCGAACTCAAAAATAAGAAAATAAGTGTTGGGGATAAAATAACTCTCACTGAAGTCTAATAAGAAGTCCAAACTTAATATGATTCCATCTAGAGATGTAGCAATCGTGACTGAATCTCAATTAGGATGATCTCCTACACCAATTCAATTGAAGAAAATTAATCTTCAGATCATGTATGTTGGACAAACTTCTCTGTTGTGACCATCCACTCTCTCTCAACAACTGCAGAATACCCCCAAGGCATGGTGAACATCCGGCCGAATTTGAATAGTGAAGGGCTTGATAACTGACTTTGGTCCTGATTTTAATAATGCCCCATTGAATATTGAACTCCAGCACCCTCCGATTTTGTCTATGGCATACCTCGAGTGTGGCCAAATTCTTTGGCGGTAGACAGCATGCCCATCAACCTTACGTCTAGGACCCCGTCCAACCGAATTCTTCTCTAGTCAAACTCTATTCTGGCTAAACTCCTTTGCTCCACTTTATGGATAGTGGCCAGCCTTGAAAGTAGCCAAGCTTCTTCATCCCTTTCTGACAATTGTAGATGTAGTTAATTTATATTGTGTATATCCACTGGACTAGCTTGAATAATGAAAGGACTTCATCACCAATGCAAGTTTGATTCCCAACCCAGCATAGCAACCACTCCATATATTGGATCACAACACTCCTTCAATCCAAACTTCAGGCCGATCTTGAAGGTAGTAGAACTTCTGAAAGCAGATTGAATTGCATCGACAAGAAGTTCACTCATTTCAGCTTTTAATTGATCTTGACACAATCGAGCTCCTTCAGAAAGTCTAGTAATGATTTTCATTGAAAGTTCTATGGTTCTCTCTCTAGCCTCTAACTTGAATGCTCCCCGTCAGTCCCTGGCTGACCTTGAAGGTGGCCGAACTCTTTAAAGCTATCAAAAGCAGCACCAATAGATTTTAATCGATTATAAGTTCATCACCTGCACTCAAAGGCCGATATCCAAGTTTGGCCTACCTAACTTCAAGTTCTTCATCCCAGCACGTGCAATTTGCTAATAGATGCAGAAACTGTGTCTGAACTCCAACAAATAGAACCCAACTATCTATAAGTTATGACAAATGACAATCTACTCTCCATAACAAACTCCATGTGGCTCGAACGGCCTATTGATATTCTATTATGGCTATCACTTTCATTCTATTATAGGCTCCACTTATATAAGGGATCTTCCAGATATGTTTTTCTCTCTAAGCTCTCATATCTACTTACATTTTCCTAATTATTACATTCTTATTAGTCAGAAAGCTAACTTGATCGTCGGAGGATCCTACGGAAGCCACCAACCTCTGATTTGAACTTCATCTTGCAGGTCTTGATCGCAGCCTTGTCTTCACTAGCTCCAGCATACTCCGGCATTAGCACCATTTTATGCACCAACATAATAGAATCTACAACCGATTAGTATTGCTATCCCAACTTTGGACCTATAACTCATCTCTAGTCATATCTTACTATTCTTTTTTATAATAGTTAAGATATATAAAAGATTATACAAGGTGCTAATATAGAAAACCTGCTTGATCCATATAAATAAGATCATGTCGCTCTGAGTCTGAAGGCAGCAATATCACCCAATAAAAGTGTCACAAGTTCATGATAGAGGCCTCACATTGATTAGTCTACCAGATAATGATAAGGGAGTCCACCTCTAGCCATATTTGATGGACTTGAAGCTAGAGATGAGTAACCTTGAGAGCTTCCCATGCGGTGTCCAGCCAAGGGTATAGTTGGAAAGTGTCATGCCCCTGTTCTGAGATCATGAGCTAGGGATCATAGCAACCACCGTATAATTATTGAGAAGCATACAAGGCATCTCATCATGATATTATAAAGTAATAATAGAATAAAATTTTAATAATTAATATTCAACTTTGATATAAATAACTTAATCAAATATCTTACAAAAATATATTTTATAGTCTTGCATCAAATTTTGATAAATCCTAAAGATATCAAAGTCTTCCCATAATTCACTCTCTCATAATGAATTTTTGAGTTAAGCTAGTCCTCTGAATCTATAAAAATAATAAAATATAGAGTAATGAGCTAGACAACCTAATAAATAATATATAATTTAGCTAGATAAATTTAATAATAATGATATATTGAAAATAAACATATAAGGTATATCAATTCAAAATATGCAATACTAATCAAATTTATCTTGATATGCAAATTCAGTCTTTTCAAAATTTATTTTCATTCATAAATTAATTTTTATTTTCAAAACATCCATTACATTTATCTCAACAGTCATGAAATAAATCAAAGTGCCACTACATAACCTCCAATGGTAGGGTATCAAAGTATCAGTGCACAATCCTTACTAGTAGGATATCAAAATATCAATACATAACCTCCACTGGTAGGATATCCAAGTACCAATGCATAACTCTCACTGGTAGGATATCAAAATACCATTATACAACCCTCATTGATAGGATTCAACACATAGTCAGGCTATAAGTTAAAATCTATTTCAAATCAAAGTACTTTTTTATATTGCAATTTGAAAAGTCATAAACTAGGCGACATCAAAATCAATTAGACAATTCATTTTAAATTCAATACATTTGATCATAAATTATTTAATATTTCAAAAAAGATCATATACTATAATAAAACTAATTTTTTATGAAGCAAAAAATTCATCGTAAATAATTAATTTTCATCACTAATAATTATTAGCGATGAAAATTTTATTGCTAATTTTTTATCATAAAAAATAGGATCGTAGATAATAATTAGCAATGAAAAAGTCATTTTCATCGCTAATAAAAATTTTTTATGATGAAAAAATTTCATCAAATTTTTTTTTATTCATTAAATTATTTGCAATAAAAATATTTATGATAAAAAGAATTTTTTGATAAAAAATTTTCATCATAAATTAAAAATTATTTGCAACAAAAAATTTTCACCATAAATAATTAATTTTTGTGATGAAATTTTTCAACATAAATAATTTTTTATTTATGGTGAATATTTTTTATCATAGATAATTTATTATTTATGATGCATATTTTCCATCCTAAATAGTTTTTTATTTATGATAAAAATTTTTATCATAAATAAAAAATTATTTGCCATGAAAAGTTTCCATCATAAATAAAAAATTATTTATGATGGAAAATTTTCATCATAAATAACTATATCATAAATTATTTTTTAAAAAAATTATAAATAAATTTATTTTATAATTTATATTTAATATCTATATTTATAATTTATAAAATTAAAATAAAAAATTTATAAATAAATTTTATCATTTCATTCATAAATAAATTTTATTATTTTATTATATAAAAATATAATTATAAAAATTATTTTTTTATAAATATAAAAGATTCAAAATAAAAATAAAAATATACAAAAATAGGCTACCGACTATCAAGCATCGATTATATCTGGAGTAGGAGAATGGGTGGAAGAAGGAGAGCGCTTAGAGGAGCTCGAACCGGCCTACTACTACCTCATCAGCTACATCATCTGCTCCATCTATGCTATCCACTCCATCATCTGCATCTGAAACAGCTGGTACTTGTCGATGTGTGTTGTCAACTCGATAGCCTATTATCGATCCTCGGCCATCCATCTTTATATCTCTACTAGCCGGACATCACAAGCAGCATGGATGTCAGCCTTAGATGAATATGAAAAAGTAGGAGCTCTAATCCCATGCCCTAGCCCCTAACATAATAGGATCTCATATCAAGCACCTGTTCATAGATCTCATCATTTGTGGGTGCGGTCAAGCCCTTTGGAGTAGGCTGGAATCTAATGTTTATCATACAATCCTAAAAATTAAAGTTATAACTATTTTAAGTTTGTACTAAAAATCAAAATACCAATGAAAAAAATCATTGAAAAAACTTATGTAGAGCTCTTGGCTTTCGACCGTCCAGTCTCCTAACCATCGCTGATGGATCTGTTGGTAGATCTCGATCCTACCAGGCAGCTCGCCACTCTCTACATCTCTCTACAATTTGAGAATAATTAATAATTTTTTTTAAATAGTTAAAAAGTTAAAATATGATAAAAAAATTACTTACCATCTGCTTCATATGGTGAGTGAATGGCCTCGAATGCCCATAACGCAAGACTATCTATCTTACCCAATTGACGGCATTTTTGGCACATCGATCCTACACAGTTAACAGTTAAATTAGTTGGTAAGTATATTTAAAAATAATTAATTTAATTATTAAATTTTAAATTAAAAAAATAGTTACTTGATATGCTGGATCCTCGTACATGTAGCATATGAAGCCCAGTCCTCAATACTAATGCTGTCATATGGCCACTATCATGCTGCCTTCACCCCCTGGTCATGCATTACAGTATAGCAGTGGTGATAAATATGATGTTGATACTCCTTGGAACATGAGCATAAATCATCACCTATAGCTCATCGCACGCGATCGTGCTCAAAATTAATAATATCAAATATAGCCTGCCAATAACAAATATTATAAGAATACAATGTTAATTAAATATTTAAATAAATATTACTGTACCTATAAATGGCTATAGAAGATCTTCCTCTAAGGCTGTGTAACCTGATGCCAATCAAAGAGCATCATTAGGGTATAGCTACGGCAAATGATGCCTAGCTTTGTCTGCCATAGCTTGCACCATCCCCTAATAGGCCTCGTGTAGCTAGCAGAATCTTAATGCGGAGATGCTATCCCTCATGCTTGCATCTCCAATGCTCAAGGGCGAGGTTCTTCGATGGACCTCGCCCTTGCCTCACCATCGATAGAGAATGGCCTAAAAAAATAATGAATAAAATATTAGTATGATAGACATCTATAAACTTAATAGGTAAATTAAAATTAAATTTTATTATATAAAAAATATAAAAATACCAATCAGGGCCAGCTCACTCAAATCCGACTCTACATGGCCCTCTGGCGACTCCAATGGTGCAATAGTGAAAATGAGGGAAGGCTCAAGGGTAGGCTGGAAACTCGAACGTCATCATCTTCCCCCCGATGCCATATCTGCAATGCTTAAACTATGCATATAATTAACTTAACATATAAATAAATATAATAATAAATAATAATAATGAAAAATTCATAAATGCTAATGAATATAATTATATTGTATACCGTTATTACAAGAGAAGATTCAACAAAGAATATAGATCTACTTATCAATATCCGTATCCTCGATTTCTAGATCCTCTTTCGAATCATAATAATCAATTAATGTATTGTCTTCTATCTCATCATCATTTATGAACCGATCGTCGTCCTTTGAATTATCAAGATTAAATATAAAATCAGCTTCAACTTTATTGGATGGCAGATTAGCTCAATCCAAAGGAGCTATCATAAGTTTTTTGCCAATCAGGTGCTTGGTCAATATTTGTTCTTCCTCTTGAAAAGCTTTCTTTTCATGTAGATTTGAATTATCGTCCATCTCTAGTCAGATTAGTATATCATATACGCCTCTAGATATTAATCTTTGTATGGTATGCCAATCACCTTGATATTTTGGATCCTTTATATTACTTGTTTTGCTTGAGTTGCTAATATATATGGCTCATTCTGGTACCATGTTCATGCAAAGTTTACACTGGTAAAGTATGGATCGATATGAATACTGATCTTCTTATTGCTAATATCTCACCATTCATACTAAAATAAGAATACCAAATTTTTGGATCCATACTTCAATTTTATGATATCTATCAATATACCAAGATATTCAATCTCCTCTTCTCCTTCATATTCTATCATAGCAATTCCACTATTCTAGGTCCATCTTTGCATCTCAAGCTCTTTTGTATGAAATCTTATTCCTCCAATGATACAGGATGTGTAGTAGTTAATCCTTTGATTGGGGCCACATGCTAAATTATACAACTCATCGATCGCACCCTCTTCTTTATTAAAATACTTAGATTTCATCTACAATATAGCATAAAAAATTATATTGGTATAAGTAATTAATTATATAATTATAAAAATATAATGTAATACTAGTTAAAATTATATGGTCCCTAAACTATTTTGCAAATTTTATCCTATGTCGATCATCAATATTTGTATTATTCTTTTTGGATAGTATATTCTTATGCTCACTGCAATATATCATGATTTTTAATTTTACGTTGATATGAAAAAAATTAGTTAGAACACTAAAATTATGCTAAGATAATACTTACTCAATTAAATCTTCAATTTCTTCATAATTATTTAGAATATAGAAGGTGCCTTGGATAGCTCATTCACATCCATAAACTCATATCTTCTTCCACCGATGGGTCAAATCATTTGTTTGAATATGGACAATATTGGTTCATCTCATCCTATTCACACTCAGCATTACGATCTGCACGATTGAATCTCATTTTGATATCATCAAGATATATCGAATAGCATGTGAGATACTCCATAGCTATGTATGCTTCCGCTATGGACCCGCCTTATTGCGTATATACCTTTTTAGGGTATAGAAAAATTTATAAATAAAAAATAATTTAAAGAGTTCTAATACATTTACATCTTACAATTGATATGTCAAAGAGATTATGATTTCTTTATCTTTCAATAGGATACATCCATCGATAATGTTTCGGGCCGGCTAGAAGAGCTTCCTTTGCAAGATGAATGGCTAGGTACACCATAACATTAAAAAATAAAGATGGAAAGATTTTTCTAACTTACAAAAAATGAGCACAATATGCTTCTTAAACTTTTTAATTAAGTTAATGTTCAACATTAGACAACATAGTTCTTGAAAAAGTAACCCAACTCAATTAATGTAGCTTGAACATCACCATTCAGATAGCCATGCATCACCATAAGAAGCAAGCACTGCATCATCACATGGGAGTCATGACTTTTCATGCTAGATATATTGCAATCATTATTACCAGTACATCGCAATACATTTGAAGCATAAGCATCAGAAAACTTCACGATTTTGAACCATCTACAAAAATTCTTTTTTTCCTCGCCAAATAGTGAATAACATGCAAGTGGCATAAAAAATTTATCACCTTAATAAACTAAATACAACTCCTGCTGGATTCCCATTTCTTGCAAATCAAGATGAGCTTTTGAATTATCTTTTATTTTTTCTGCAATATTCAACACTATACTGATGACATTATCACAAATATTCTTCTCAATGTGCATTACATCCAGGTTATGATGAAGTAATAGCTGCTTCCAGTATGGTGGTTTAAAAAATAGGCTTCGCTTCATCCAATTCAGCTCAACTTTAGTACACTTCTACTTGTGAGTACATGATGTTTTTTCAAATTTCACATTTCCAAAGGCTTCAAGTTGTTCTAAAACTTCCACTCTACTTAACTCCTTAGGTGGTGGACGTCGATCAAACTTACCATTAAAATATTGGTTATAATAAGTCCTCCAAGAGTGATTAGCAAATAGAAATTGTCGATGATTCATGAAGCAGATTTTTCTTTCATGCTTTAAATATAAGGAGAATGTATCCTTGTTGTATATTGGACATGCCAGATATCTCTTGGTACTCCATCTAGATAAGTTTTCATATGCAGAAAAATCATTTATGGTCCATAAAATTAATGCATGCAACTTAAAATTTCTTCGACTGACAGAATCATATGTCTGTACTCTATTTTTTCATAGCTCCTTTAGATCATTGATTAAGGGTCATAAATATACATAACTTTCATTACCTAGTGCTTTCAGATCCAAAATCAATAGTGACATAAAAATAAATAGCTCTTTTATCCATTTTCAAGGTGACACATTATATACAACTAGCATCACAAGCCACATGCTGTAGGAAGTACTTAAATTATCAAAAGGATTAAATCCATCAATCGCTAGACAAACCAAATATTTCATAGATCACTCGCAAATAGCGGATGCTTTGCATCGAAGTCTTTCCATATTATAGAGTCAGCTGGGTGGCTAAGTAAGTTCTCCTCCGAAACCCACTATTCATGATGTCATCTCATTTCTTCAACCATCTTTGTGGACATATACAACCTTTGAAGTCTTGGAATTAATGAAAAATACCTTAAAATCTTATGAGGTATCTTCTTTTCTTTTCTATTATCAATTTTATACCTAGGCTCACCACGTTGCGGGCATTCACTTGCTTGTTCGTTCTCCTTGTAAAATAATATACAATCATTTTTGTAGGCATGTATAGGAATATAGCCAAGTCCCAATTCCTGTATATACATTTTTGCTTTTATATATGATTTCGGAGGTGTCGATCCATTGAGAAGAGTTGCTTTAATTAATGTCAATTTTTAATCAAATGACTTCTAACTCCATCAATTCATAGTTTTAATATAAAAAAATTTGATCAAAAACTCTAACTTGGAGAACTTCACACAATTTGGGTAGAGTGGCACTCGTGCATCCCAAACAAGCTTTGCAAACTATTAAGAAGTTCCTTCTACCTCATTAATATTATTTTCATGATCAGAACTATCTTGAGATGTACTAGTACTCATTGGTACATTTGAGCTAACACCATGATGTAAATCATCCAATAATAAACCTATACCATAATGTTCAATAGGTTCAATAGCATCAAAATTATCTTCGATATCGTATCATCATACACAACTTCATTCGGATCATCCTCTTTATGCTATATCCAGCAAGTATACTTCTTATCCATACCAAAATATAGCAGATGCTCCTCAACAAGTGATATATGATGATATACCATATTGACATATTTTTTGCTTGGATACCTTATCCAACTGGCACTATTAGCCTTACACTATGCACATTCAATAAAATCTCGAACATCTTTCTGATATTCAGGCAAGAAAATACTCCTAGCATTCATCCAACTTTTGTTGATATCCATCTGGCAATAAAGAATAATGATTCATGAATCTTAACTCCACCAACTCCTTTCTAATAGGTGTGGTCCTATCCCTTTCAAAAATACATCACTTTTATTGTTGCCATAGCTTTGTTCTTTGTTCTATATCTAAAAAAATTCTGATAGTATCTTCCTACAGATCCCAAGTACATGATATAGATGGATCATATTTTAACCATAAATAATATATACCCAGAGAACAAATGAGATAACTACGATGAAATTTTTCATAATAGAACAAAGAACACCATGACAATACTAAAATATTGACGCATTTATGAACCACCCAAATCGAGACATCTAAGAGCCATTCGCAGAGTCCATTTTGGGGATCCTAGGACCGAATCTTGAATAGGAATCTAAGGTTATATCAATGCATGTATTAAATCATTACCAAATCGGATCCCAAATAAGATCCTAGACTGAATCTTGCACTAAATCTTGATCTGGATCCCGATCAAGATCCAACTTGGATCATGACCCAAATCTCGAATCGGATCCCGGATAGGATCCCTAACTAAATCTCGGACTAAATCTTGACCTGGATCTTGATCGAGATCCGACCCAAATCATTACCTAAATCCTAAACCAAATCTTGGACAATATCCCAGACCAAATCTTGGACCAGATCCTGACTTGGATCCTGATCGAGATCCAACCCAGATCGTGACCCAAATCCCGAACTAGATTCCAGACATGATCTCGAATCGAATCTTAGACTGAATCCTGATTTGGATCCCAATCTAAATCCCAACCAAGATCCAACCTGAATCATGATCCGAATCTCGAACCAAATCTCAGACCATATCTCGATCGAGATCCAACTTGGATCATGATCTAAATTCCGAACAAGATCCCGACTCAGATCCTTAAATGAAACCCGATCTAGATCTTGGACCAAATAGTTCATATACATTAAAAATTAAAAGCTTTGGCTAATGCAAATTAAAATATTAAATCATTATCATAATAAAATATAAGGACTAAACAAATAAAAAGATTAAACTATAACAAGTAAAAGCATAAAAATATAATTAAAAATCCAACTATTTTAATTTTAAAAAATAACTTATTTTTATATATTTATTAATTTGTCTAAAAATTTATTTATCAATCAAATTATTATTATTATTATTACTATTATTATTACTACTACTTCTACTACTATTACTATTATTATTTTTATTACTATTATTATTACTACTATTACTTTACTACTATTATTATTATTACTATTACTATAATTACTATTATTATTTTTACTATTATTATTATTACTACTTTTTTTACTATTATTATTATTTATTAAATTTAAAAAAAATGATTAAGGACAAACCTAGCCCCCTATGGCCCCTCCGTCGCCCACCTGTTGCAACCCCCCCACCCCCTATAGTGCCCCTCTGCTGCCCACCACCCGTGGCCCCCACCCGACCCATCACCATCGCCTCTCCATGCCCCACCCCCCGCAGCCCCCCACCCCTATGGCACCCCTCCACCCCCCACCCATCCCGGCCCCCCACCCTTTACCGTGTCCCTCTACAGCCCACCTATCATGGCCCCCACCACTTGTGGTGCTCCTCCACCACCCACCACTTGGGGCCCCCCATCGGACCCATCACTGCCACCCCTCCATGCCCCACCCCCCGCAGTCCTCCATCCCCTACGGTGCCCCTCTACCTCCTACCCCTCGCAGCCTCTCACCCCTTGCGGCATCCCTCCGCCTCACACCATCCATGGCTACCCACCCATCCCATCACCACTGCCCCTCGATGCTCCACTTGTTGCTCTAAGAATTAATTTTGATGATTATAAAATATTTGAGGAGATTACTAATAATTTTAGCTTGAAAGAAGATTTATTATATTTTAGGGATAAAATCATAATTCTATCAAGTTATAATTCGAAAGCCTCAAGAGCAATTATAGAAGATTTCTGATCTTTTGAAGGTAGTCCTATAATTTTTGGAGGCATATTTTAGAAAAAAATCAATTTTGAAGAAAAGGGTTGACCCCAAGCTCGACCCCTGTTAAAAGGGGTTGATTGGCATGCTATTGTTTGGCTGGCATACCAAAGGGGATGACCATAAGGTCCACCCCTGTGCCATGGGTTGACTTCAAGGTCAATCTTTGCAATTTTTGTAAGCTAGAAAATAGAAACTAGCTATTTTCTGACTTCTGCCATAGAGGTCGATCCTAGGATCGACCCCTGTGATGGAAAATCTCCATAATGGCTAGTTTTTCAATCATTTTTAGCTATATTTAATGCTCCAAAATGGATCTCCAACAGCTACAAATTGGGTCTATTTTCTCTCCAGCCATCATTGAAGATATAAACGCTCTCAAAAAGAGAAAACAAGCAAGAAAAATCAAGCATTCATTTTAGCCCTAGCAAAAAGCCCCCTTCAAGCAAAAGAAGCTTTCATTTCAAGTTCACCTACCCCTTAAGAGCTCATTCAAGTCTACAATAACCTTGAGAAAAATCAAAAAACTTTCTTCCTTATTGTGTAAAGTGTTCTTAAAATTTTATTTGCTCATTAAGGAAGCTAAACTTGTATTTCTTAGTCTTTAACTCTCATACTCTATTTTTATTTTATTTTTAAGTTTTGGGAGTATTTTGAAACTTAGAAAGGTTGATCCGAACCTTGAATCAGATTGTATTGGATTGGTTTGTACCCAAAAAATAAGTTTTCTAGCTTGGAAGCACTAGCATCAGTGGTACCGACATTGTATTCTTGTTGAATATGTTTAATGGGTTTGAATTTCTAAGTAGGAGCTTGGAGAGTAAATGTAGGTGCAAGGTTGGCACTGAACCACTATAAATCTTGATTTTTTATGGTGTACTTACTTATTTTCTTGCATACTTGCATCTAATTTCTGTACTTTACTTTATTCACTCACTATATATATCTTCCTAATCATTACATAACCCTTATAGTTCTAAGTTAGCTTTAAAATTTTAAAAACTTAATTCACCTTCCTTCTTGGGTTGCATAGCTAGGCAACACCACCCCCCACAGCCCACCACCCCATGCGGCGCCCCTCCATCTCCCACCACCAGTGGCCTCCATCTGGCCCATCAACACTGCCATGCATGGCCTGCAGCCAACACCCACCCTCTACGCCCTGTTAGATATATGTGCCCTAGAAGCCAGAATTGGCTGATACTTGTAATACACTTCTAGGGGCAAAATTATAATTTTGACTATAATTAATGAAATAGGTTATTTTCTATCACACCTGTGTATTTAGTGTCTGTGATACATCCTTTGAGTTAATGGTAATGATAATTCATATTTTCAAGAGTTGAAAATTTAAGACATGAATAATCATTATTAACTCATAAACAACTCCCGACCATAGGATCCTCACTAGGATGGTGATTGATCCGGAAGGTTGGTGTACGATCGCTTCTCTTTAGTAGATGAGTCTTGAGTCTACGATGTGGAGACACCGGAGTGAAAGTACAGGTACTCGTTAGAGAACGAGGGCACTGAGCGTGACCACCTCGAGTAGTCATTAGGGAGTCTACCTTCTCATCAATGACTGACTCGATGCTGCAGTAGTGTGTCTGGTTCTTTGACCTGAGATGCATCGGCAGTTCACCTTGAGGGTGTTACAATTTGACTACACCATTACTCGGTCTCCTATCCATATGGAACCCTGAGGTGTATGTTGGCTGTGACATGTTCATTGTAGGAACTGGATTGCATCAAGATGGGATCTATCTACCTCGGTGGTAGAGGAGTAGCCCTATGATGATCATGAGAATCAAGTCCAGAAATCCATGGCCATGGTAGAGTGAAATAATAGAAAGAGTTTCTATTTAGATTTTCACATTGAACTCGAATCGAATGATTACATCATATGACAGAGACTAGGGTTTGACGAGTTCACCTTAACCCTAATCTGATCGGGGCTCAAGATAGAAGAACTGAATCACACAGGTAGCTGCACCAAGAGGTTCGCATTCAGCTCTGAATGGGTTGCCACCATATACTGCTAGGTGTCATTGGTGGATTTTGGGAGCAATTAGAATGATTTAAATGATCGATCATTCTAGCTGTTCGAATCAGAAGAGTTCTGATCCATCGAAAGGAGTTTCGATGATGTCTATGATAGAGATCATGACATATCCCATTACCATACAGAACTGAACCTAACTGGGTCACACAAATAAAGGTTTGAATCTGGTGATCATCAATTGAACTGATCTAGTTCAATTGATCTGAATGAGATTCAATTAGGTTCAAGGAAATCGTGCTAGCACTCGATTGAACCTAACGTTCTTCTTTTACTATCACAAATAAGTTATCCTGACTGAGCCAAAGGAGTTTGTGCTCAATCAGAGGCCTTCTTATGGTCTGACTGGAGGTTGTCCAAGTTAGAATAGGTTGTCTTATTTGTAAGACATTACCTGCCATTTTTGGTCACCTGCCATTTCTTGTTCTTTGACTTTGGTCAAAAGTCTATCTTTGACTGGTCAAACATTGACCATTGACCCTTTGACTTTTGACCATATGTCATGCACCTATTGGAGAGCTGGTGGGGGCCTGTCCCCCTACCAGAACATGGCAAGGAGAAGGGTGCACGCCAAGGTTGGCGTGAGCCCAAGTAGGAGGCGCCTAGGAGTCCTTGTTGGACAAGGACTCCACCTCCCTTTTGGATTCCAATTAGAGTTCTACTAAGAATCCAGTTTGACTGGTCTTAGGCGCCCTCTAAGGAGGAATCCAGGGGTCTCTAAACCAATCAGATCTTAGATTTGATTTCAATCAAATTTAGATCTGATTTCACAAAGGTTGTGATTGGTTGAGAGGAAGAGGAGTTGGATCACAAGAGGTCTATAAATAAGACCCTGCGCCCAACCCTAATTCCAATTCAACCCTGAAGGCTGCCTCTCCCCTGCCTTCTCCATGCCATAATCTCTTCTCCCTTGCTCTCCACGTCCAAAAAGAGTTTTGGACTTTAGGTTGGTGCGATTCAGATCAAGGAAAGGCGATCAAAAGCAAGAAGGCTGCGCTGCTGCAAAAGGATGACTGCAGATCTTCAAAAGAGTTTTGAAGATCCTCCAGATCAGATCCAGATCTAATTTTTGGAGGTGTGATAGAAAAGAAGAGGATCTCCAGATCCAACCCAAGTGGATACCGGTAGAGGCCAGGCGCTTGCGTGGCTTAGATCCAGAACCTTCCACTGCAATTAGGATCATCTACAGGGTAATAGGATTACCCAAATCAGGTAAATTAAATTTGATTTAATTTATCTTATTTTATTTTATTTATTAAAATAATAAAAATTAGATCTGAAACATATCAAGATCTGATTGGAATCAAGAGAAAAAGTTTTAAAATATATCTCTTGATCTAATCAGATCTGAACGAACCTGGACCGAAAAATCAGGATTTTCCTTCAACTGGTATCAGAGCCATGGTTCTAAATTGTTTAGATCTAATTTTAATTTTATTTTAATTAGAAAATAAAGTGATTTCAGATGTCACATGAGATGTGATCAGATTTAAAATCAGAAAAATTAAAATTAAATGATTTGGATCTAAGAACATGAAGATATGCATGACTAGTTCTAGAATAGAATAGTTCTATAGAATAGTTTTGCATGTCTTTGATTTAATCTGATTAAATCATATTTTAGATCTTCTTATTTACTATTTTTCTGATATTATAAGTGTTATAATAACATCTGATAAATAGCAAATAAAAATTATTTAATTTTAAATAAATATCATGAGATATGATAGATGCATGACTAGACTAGTTGTAGAATAGTTCTACATAATTGTCTAGATTAGAATTTATTTTGATTAGATCAATTTAAATCTAATTTTTTTTTAGATTATTATGAGATAATTTAGATCTGAAAACATGCATGCATGATTAGGATACATGAGATGTATGCAAAATATGCCATGATTAGATCTACTTTGTATATGAGATATATGATATAGATCTAATACTGTTTTGTTGTAGTTTGTTCCTGAGTTAAGGCGTTCCTCTTGGCCGTCCGTCATAAGAACGAAGAAGGGTTTAAAGGCCCTCTCTTCCCATAATTCGATGGGGTGTTCTTATGATGACGTGTAGGGGTGCTGCGTGTTCGTCCTTAATCAGAAACCCAAAACTTACTTTCTGCAAAACCCTAGATCCTGAAACCCTAGGATTTATTGTGCATATTTTGTTTATGAACCCAACTTAATTAAGAATTAAGTTTATGGAATATTAATTAGGTCTAAAATTAAGAATTTCAGATCTAAGACATATTCATAATACTGGGTTCGGGCTTGGGTAGCTCAATTAGGTCTAAGCGGTTGATCAAACCGAATCAAGAGTTGGTTAGATGGGATCAACAATGCTTAAATTGACCAGCCTAATAGGATTAAGTCTGGGTCAAGATCGAGTCACGATCAAGCAAGACCTAATTAGGCTCAGAGGTTAGAGTCTGGATTGTAGGCTAACCCAATTGGTTCTGACTCAACAATTTGGTGTCTAAGGTAAGTTTGGCATAGACGACCGACTGGTTTTTAATTGGAAGCTACTCGACCTGAATGCATTCTTGTGCGAGTTAACGGCATATTCCTTCCACCGATCTCACTTACCTGGCCATATCTGTTGACACAGTTCTGATCTGAGGTGGTCAATAATCCGAGCTAACCCATGCCACTAGGTTAGTCATAATTGTTATGACTAAGCCAAGTCTAGTTTAATGAGACCTGAATCAATTCTCCCTAAGAAAAGATTAAGTCCGAGGTCTTCCACCATTGTAGACGTGCGGGCCCTTCCCGGGGTTGATTGTTCTCGGCTGGATACAGTGGCTCAGTTGCACCGGGAAGACGCAACCATGTCTATTAGGCATTGGATGCTATGGGCTGGAGGATGAGTTGGGCTCAATATTTCGGATACGGTGAGAGACCCAATTAGGAACCCAGTCTATGCAAATGGTGGGTCTGACTTAACTAAGGAGTGGATCAATATTCCGGATACGGTGAGATTCATGAATTAGAGACCAAGTTTGGGTGCACCATGATTAGAGAATCATTGAACAAGAGTTGTTCACTCATTGGCTAACCCATCACCAATAACTGTTAGGTGAGGTGATGAGTCAGTTGGTGAGACCGCACCACCCACTAGAAATCATTAATCGCGGAGATTTTCGCATCTCTACAGAGGGAGTGTAGGGATCCGAGAAAATAGTGGGAGCTAATTTGTTTAAAAATAAAATCCCTAAATAAATTGGTCAAGTCAAAATTATAGTATCTAACTAGAATCTTTGACTCTCTACAGAAAAATGTCTGCGTCCAACCCATTGGCACGTATCCTGGACACACATAGACTGACTGGACCCAATTATAAAGATTGGCTCAGGAACTACAAAATTATTTTGGGTTCTGAGAAGTTAACCCATGTTTTGGACCAGGACCCTCCCACCTTACCAGCCCGTCCATCCACTGAACAGAGAGCGTCTCTGGAAAAAAATGGATTGACGAAGATAATAAGGCCAGATATTACATGTTGGGCTCGATGTCTGATGAGCTCCAGCGCCAACATGAAGATATCGGGACTGCTCGCCAAATGTTGGCTCACCTACAGGAGATGTTTGGTGAACAGAGTCGCGCAGCCAAATATCAAGTCACAAAAAATGACTTTTTAAGGCTAAGATGCGTGATGGGCAGTCAGTCCAAGATCACTGTCTGACAATGATCAAGGACATGGAAGAGCTTGAGAAGCTCGGTGTGAAGTTGGACTTGGACCTGCAGAACGATATTATTCTGCAATCCTTGACTGATGCATATGGGCAATTCATCATGAATTACCACATGCATAAACTTCAGAAATTCCTTGGCCGAGTTAATGAATATGCTGGTTACCGCTGAGCTTTCTATGAAAGGTTCTAAAGGCTCAGTTCTTGCTATGGAACGGACTTCTTCCAAAAGAAAGTCTTATGGAAAGAAAAAGAAGTCTGTGAAAAAGCAAAAGGTGGAAGGATCAAAGAAGAAGAAGGCAGAATCCGAAGAAGAAAGGCCGATGGCAAAGGAAAGTGTTTCCATTGCAACAGCGACGGCCATTGGAAGCGGAACTGCCCTACTTACCTGGCCACCCTGAAGAACAAGAAGGAAGGTCCTTCTGGAGGTATGCTCGTTATTGAGTCTAACCTTACGGTTTCTTCTGCATCCAGTTGGGTGCTTGACTCTGGTTCTAGTGCTCATCTGTGCACTTCTATGCAGGGTCTTGAGGATAGCAGGAGGCTGAGGGATGGAGACATGATCCTACGCATCGGTAATGGAGCAAGAGTTGCTGCAGTAGCCGTGGGAACATACCCTCTTCGATTACCATCTGGTTTAGACTTAGTTTTGAAAAGACTGTTATTATGTGCCTGCAGCTAGCAGGAATTTGATTTCTGTTTCATGCTTAGCACAAGAAGGTTATGTGATCACCTTCTTTAAGGACCATTGTAACATTCTTTATGAAAGAAATAAAATTGCAAATGGTTTCCTTATTAATGGTCTTTATCAGCTACATATTGATGTACCTATTCTAACTATCGAGCAAAACGTGAATGCCAAACGACCTAGGGATAGTCCAAACGACAGATATCTATGGCACCTGAGATTAGGTCATATAGCAGAAGATAGGATCAACAAATTGGAGAAAAATGGGCTATTGAGTCCATTGACTTTTGAGTCATATCCAACTTGTGAATCTTGTCTTCAAGGCAAAATGACTAAACTCCCTTTTGTTGGACATGGGGAGAGGGCCACAGATCTCCTTGCCCTAGTACATACTGATGTGTGCGGCCCATTTGATGTGCCGGCTAGAGGCAATTTTGTCTACTTCATTACCTTTACCGATGATCTGTCTAGGTATGGGTATGTGTATCTTATGAGACACAAGTCTGAAGCTTTTGAAAAGTTCAAAGAATTCAGACATGAAGTAGAAAAACAAACTGGAAAAACCCATTAAGGTTCTTCGATCAGATCGAGGAGGTGAATACCTTAGCCAAAATTCCTAGACTATCTTAAGAAAAAATGGCATAGTCTCTCAATGGACTCCACCAGGAACACCTCAACTCAACGGGGTTTCAGAATGGAGAAATCGGACTCTATTGGATATGGTTCGATCCATGATGAGCTTCACAGACCTCCCTGATTTTCTTTGGGGACACTTCATTGTTAACTTCAATTTATCTACTGAATAGGGTTCCCTCTAAAACCGTTCCTACCACACCGTATGAGATATGGCACGGTAAGAAACCAAGTCTGAGTCATCTCAGAATTTGGGGTTGTCCGGCTCATGTCAAAAGACAACAAGCGGACAAGTTAGAGTTTAGGTCCTTCAGAGCTCGATTCATAGGATATCCTAAAGAGTCATTAGGATACTATTTCTACATTCCAGAAGACCACAATGTGATTGTGAGTCGACATGCCATCTTTCTTGAAAAATAGTTTATTCAAGATAGCGGCATTGGAAAGCAGATTAAGCTTGATGAGAAAGTCTCACAAGTACAACGAGCTAAGGACCAATTGGAACCAAATCAGGTTGAGCCAATAAGAACACTACCTCCTCCACCTCGTAGATCGGAAAGAGTTTTCCATCCCCCTGAAAGATACTTAGGTATTATTTCAGAGGAAGTAGAGGAAATGTTCCTCGTAGGTAATGGTGCTCATGGTGATGATCCCAAAACCTACAAAGAGGCGATATCAGATATCGACTCCGAGAAATGGCTAGAGGCAATGCAGTCAGAAATTGACTCGATGCACTCAAACCAAGTCTGGACCTTGGTAGATCCACCAGAAGGTATAGTACCTATTGGGTGTAAATGGATCTTCAAGAGAAAGATTGGTGCAGATGGGAATGTGGAGACATTCAAGGCTAGACTAGTGGCAAAAGGTTATAGTCAACGCGAAGGCATTGACTATCAGGATACCTTTTCCCCAGTGGCTATGCTAAAATCCATCCGCACATTGCTTGCCGTTGCAGCCTATTTCGATTATGAAATATGGCAAATGGACGTGAAAATGGCATTCTTAAATGGATATCTTGAGGAAGATATCTATATGGAACAGCCGCTAGGTTTCACATCCAGTGATACTGATCACAAGGTTTGCAAGCTGCAAAGGTCCATATATGGACTTAAGCAAGCATCTCGGAGCTGGAACACTCGTTTCAATGATGTGATCAAAAAGTTTGGTTTCATCAAAAATGAAGAGGAACCATGTGTTTTCAAAAAGGGTCAGTGGGAGCGCTGTTGTCTTCCTCGTATTGTACGTGGATGACATCCTCCTTATTGGGAATGATATTCCCATGTTGACATCAGTCAAATGTGGTTGTCCAAGGAATTCTCCATGAAAGACCTAGGTGAAGCATCCTTTATTCTAGGAATTAAGGTCTATAGGGATAGACCGAATAGGATGCTAGGACTTTCACAGAAGATGTACATAGAGGAAGTACTAAAGAGGTTTAGTATGGAAAACTCTAAGAGGGGATTAATACCCTTCAGACATGGTATTCATCTTTCCAAGAAGATGTGCCCCAGCACACCTGAGGAAATAGAACGCATGAGCAAGATCCCTTATGCTTCTGCAATAGGGAGCCTCATGTATGCCATGCTATGTACACGACCTGATATAGCCCATGCTGTGAGTGTCACAAGCAGATATCAGTCAAATCCAGGTGAAGAACACTGGACTTCTGTGAAATGTATCCTTAAGTACTTGAGAAGAACTAAGGATATGATGTTGGTCTTTGGTAACGGAGAACTCCAAGTTCCAGGGATACACAGACTCGGACTTTCATGTCCGATATAGATGATCGAAAGTCGACATCTGGGTCTGTTTGTGTGCAGACTGTTTGTGCTGGAAGAGTTCCTAAGCAAACGGTGATACCACCCCATCCACGATTACCTCAAAAAAGGGTTATGTCGAGGTCAAGAGAGTCGACTCCGCAGATAATGTGGCAGACCCACTTACAAAGCCGTTGGACCAGCAGAAGATCGAAGCCCACCTTGAGAAGATGGGACTTAGACTTGTAGCCAATTGGCTTTAGGACAAGTGGGAGATTGTTAGATATATGTGCCCTAGAAGCCAGAATTGGCTGACACTTGTAATACACTTCTAGGGGCAAAATTATAATTTTGACTATAATCAATAAAATGGGTTATTTTCTATCACACCTGTGTATTTAGTGTCTGCGATACATCCTTTGAGTTAATGGTAATGATAATTCATATTTTCAAGAGTTGAAAATTTAAGACATGAATAATCATTATTAACTCATAAACAGCTCCCGACCATAGGATCATCACGAGGATGGTGATTGATCCGGAAGGTTGGTGTACGAATCGCTTCTCTTTAGTAGATGAGTCTTGAGTCTACGGTGTGGAGACACCGGAGCGAGAGTACAGGTACTCGTTAGAGAACGAGGGCACTGAGCGTGACCACCTCGAGTAGTCATTAGGGAGTCTACCTTCTCGTCAATGACTGACTCGATGCTGCAGTAGTGTGTCTGGTTCTTTGACCTGAGATGCATCGGCAGTTCACCTTGAGGGTGTTATAGTTTGACTACACCATTACTCGGTCTCCTAGCCATATGGAACCCTGAGGTGTATGTTGGCTATAGACATGTTCATTGTAGGAACTGGATTGCATCAAGATGGGAATCTATCTACCTCGGTGGTAGAGGAGTAGCCCTATGATGATCATGAGAATCAAGTCCAGAAATCCATGGCCATGGTAGAGTGAAATAATAGAAAGAGTTTCTATTTAGATTTTCACATTGGACTCGAATCGAATGATTACATCATATGACAGAGACTAGGGTTTGACGAGTTCACCTTAACCCTAATCTGATCGGGGCTCAAGATAGAAGAACTTAATCACACAGGTAGCTGCACCAAGAGGTTCGCATTCAGCTCTGATGGGTTGCCACCATATACTGCTAGGTGTCACTGGTGGATTTTGGGAGCAATTAGAATGATTTAGATGATCGATCATTCTAGCTGTTCGAATCAGAAGAGTTCTGATCCATCGAAAGGAGTTTCGATGATGTCTATGATAGAGATCATGACATATCCCATTACCATACAGAACTGAACCTAACTGGGTCACACAAATAAGGGTTTGAATCTGGTGATCATCAATTGAACTGATCTAGTTCAATTGATCTGAATGAGATTCAATTAGGTTCAAGGAAATCGTGCTAGCACTCGATTGAACCTAACGTTCTTCTTTTACTATCATAAATAAGTTGTCCTGACTGAGCCAAAGGAGTTTGTGCTCAATCAGAGGCCTTCATATGGTCTGACTGGAGGTTGTCCAAGTCAGAATAGGTTGTCTTATTTGTAAGACATTACCTGCCATTTTTGGTCACCTGCCATTTCTTGTTCTTTGACTTTGGTCAAAAGTCTACCTTTGACTGGTCAAACATTGACCATTGACCCTTTGACTTTTGACCACATGTCATGCACCTATTGGAGAGCTGGTGGGGGCCTGTCCCCCTGCCAGAACCTGGCAAGGAGAAGGGCGCACGCCAAGGTTGGCGTGAGCCCAAGTAGGAGGCGCCTAGGAGTCCTTGTTGGACAAGGACTCCACCTCCCTTTTGGATTCCAATTAGAGTTCTACTAAGAATCCAGTTTGACTGGTCTTAGGCGCCCTCTAAGGAGGAATCCAGGGGTCTCTATTCCAACCAATCAGATTTAGATCTGATTTCACAAAGGGTTGTGATTGGTTGAGAGGAAGAGGAGTTGGATCACAAGAGGTCTATAAATAAGACCCTGCGCCCAACCCTAATTCTAAGTGAATGCAATTAGACACACCCCAAGGCTGCCTCTCCCCTCCTTCTCCATGCCATAATCTCTTCTCCCCTTGCTCTCCACGTCCAAAAAGAGTTTTGGACTTAGGTTGGTGCGATTCAGATCAAGGAAAGGCGATCAAAAGCAAGAAGGCTGCGCTGCTGCAAAAGGACGACTGCAGATCTTCAAAAGAGTTTTGAAGATCCTCCAGATCAGATCCAGATCTGATTTTTGGAGGTGTGATAGAGAAGAAGAGGATCTCCAGATCCAACCCGAGTGGATACCGATAGAGGCCAGGCGCTTGCGTGGCTAGATCCAGAACCTTCCGCTGCAATCAGGATCATCTACAGGGTAATAGGATTACCCAAATCAGGTAAATTAAATTTGATTTAATTTATCTTGTTTTATTTTATTTATTAAAATAATAAGAATCAGATCTGAAACATATCAAGATCTGATTGGAATCAAGAGAAAAAGTTTTAAAATATATCTCTTGATCTAATCAGATCTGAACGAACCTGGATCGAAAAATCAGGATTTTTCTTCACGCCCTGTCGCCTGCCATTGGCCACCGCATGGCAACACCCACGGCCCCGTAGATGATCGAAAGAACAAAAAAAATTAACCGATCGGGATAGATGTTAACTTACCTTCGATTCAAGCATAATAGTGGTGGTAACAATGGCGGCGGCAACGATGGTGACAACGGTGGTGGCAACAGTGGTGACAATGGTAGTGAGAATGGCAGCAACAGTAGGAGATGCGGTCACCGGCCAATGGAAGCCTAGGAGGAGGGGGAGAGAGAGGAGAGGAGAGGGTTTCAGCCACGAGAAAGTGGATTTCACAAGAAAGAAGGCATGTAGTTGGGGGGAATATTCAAAGGCCATTAGCGATGCACTTTTTGCGATAGAAATTTAATCACTAAAATATTTATTAGTGATGAAAAATATATTTTCATTGCTAATAATTTTTGCCAATTATTTTCTAAAATAATTTTTCTCTCCAAAAAATATTAAAATATTTGATAAACTTATTTACGATAGAAATAGAATTTATAGTGCAAACAATAGATTATTTATGATGAAAAAAATTCTATCATAAATATTTTTTTATAAATAAAATATTTAAAAAAATAAAAAAAGGAGAGATTATTTGCAATAAAAATTTTTCATCATAAATAATAATTATTTATGATGCAAAATTTATTTCCTTCATAAATAATTATTATTTATGATAAAAGTTTTTTATTATAAATAATCTTTGATAAATAAATAATTTTAAAATTAAAAAAGGTTGAAATATTTGTTATGGAAAATTCTCATCACAAATAATCAACTATTTGCCATGGAAATGTATTTGCATTGCAAATAATCTTTTATTTATGATGAAATTTTTTCATCGCAAATAATATGATTATCATTTAAAGGACACAAAAGGTGGATTATTTAAAGAAAAAAAGGGCAAAAATGCACTATGCATGGCTGATGCGATGGGATTGAGTGGTGTAAGCGCATCCACTGTTAGCTAGCCCACGAGCAAATTAATATTTTTTTAAATTTTTTTTATAAATTAGTATTTTTTTAAAAAATATTATTCTCTAAATATTATATAATTTTAAAATTTAAAATTTATCTTAATTATTCATTATTTAAATAATTATCATTCGAGTATCGTCATAAAATACCATCTCGATCTAGTAGCTCTAGCTATGTAGATTGATAAAATTTGATTTCGACGGTCACGAATGACCTTATGATGATTTGATAGATAGAAACCATCAATGAATCTAAAAACTTGCAATGATGATCTCTTTGATATTTATAAAATCTATCAAAATTTTACTTTAATCGGATATAATTATCATAGTCAATTTAGTATGGGATGATTTAGATCGTTAAATGAAAAATGAGTGATTAAAATATCAATTGGCATGTAATTATAAGATGATTTTTTTAGATAAATGATCTTTGCTAATAGTTTAATCATTTCTATGGTGATGATCATAAAAAGCAAACTATATGTATATAAACTATCTAAAACTACATATCTCTTGATACACATTCTTAAAGTCCTTAAATAATTATACTCATGCTTTTATAAAATATACTTAACGTGGATGATTCATATATGTGAAGTTTAAATTTTGCAATCACCACCATACAAATGATTAAAATAATAGCAAAGATCATTTATCTTAAAAATTATCTTATAATTAAACGTTGTTTGGCCTTTTGATTACTTATTTTTTATTTAATGATCTAAATCATCTCATGCTAAATTGACTATGATAATTATATCTGATTAAAATAAAATTTTGATAATATACTATAAATATCATAGATATCATCATTGCAAGTTTTTAGATCCATCGATGATTTCTATCTATCAGCTCATCATACGGTTGTTTGTGATTGTTGAAATCAAATTTTATGGATCTATATAGCTAAAGCTACTAGATTGAGATGATCTTTTGTGATGATACTCATATGATAATTATTTAAATAATAAATAGTGAAGATGAACTTTAAAATTTAAAATTATATAATATTCAAAAAGAATAATTTTTTTAAAAGAATACTAATTTTTAAAAAAAATTAAAAAAAATATTAATTTGCTTGCGGGCTTGCTAACAGTGGATGCGCTCGCACCCCTTAATCCCATCGCATCGGCTATGCATGATGCATATATATCCTTTTTTTATTTTTAAAATAGTCCATATTTTTTATTTTTTAAATTTAAAATTTTGGTTAGATTATTTATGATGAAAATAAAATTTACATCATAAATAATTAATTATTTATGATAAAAATTTTTCATCATAAATAATCCATCTTTTTTAATTTTTTTGAAATAATTTATTTATGATAGATTATTTATGATGGAAATATTTCATCATAAACAATCAAATATTTATGATAGAAATAAATTTGCATCATAAATAATTGATTATTTACGATGAAATTTTTTTATTGTAAATAATCCTATATTTTTAATTTTTTAAATGGTTTATTCAAGGTAGATTACTTACGATAAAATTTTTTCATCATAAATAATCAAATATTTTTGATGAAAAAAGTTTGCATTATAAATAATTAATTATTTATGATGAAAATTTTTCATCATAAATAATCCTACATTTTTAATTTTTAAATGATTTATTCATGATAGATTATTTATGATCAAAATTTTTCATCATAAATAATCAATTATTTATGATAAAAAATTAATTTTCATCATAAATAAAATTTTTGTAGCAAAAAATCAATCTTTTTAAATTTTTTAAATAATATATTTATGGTTGATTATTTGCAATAGAATTTTCTATTATAAATAAGCAATTATTTATGATGTAAATTTTATTTTCATCATAAATAATTGCTTATTTGCAATGAAATTTTTTTTTCATTGCAAATAAAATTTATTAGTGATGGAAATTTTTTTCCATCACTAATACCTATATTTGTAATGAAATTTTTTTCATCATAAAAGACTAGATTTTTTGTAGTGATATTTGATAATTCAAACTATTGTATATTAGATTCCTAAATATAAATAATTAAAAATAAAAAATATTTTATAATTTACTTATAAATCTAGAAAA
The DNA here is from genome assembly GCA_006176705.1 of Cocos nucifera. Taxonomy (NCBI): domain Eukaryota; kingdom Viridiplantae; phylum Streptophyta; class Magnoliopsida; order Arecales; family Arecaceae; genus Cocos; species Cocos nucifera. The sequence continues at coordinate 342,554 of QRFJ01001195.1, forward strand.
AGTAAAGCATTACTTATCTTAAACGTATATCAATAAATCTACATAATTTCATAAATTCTTTTCAAAATCTTTAATTCATAGATCAAACTGTATTATCTCATAGCTAGGCATCTTGTCGAGATAACTATATCTCTATACATAAGTAAATCAAATAATTAGAAAGAATATGAATAATTAGGAAGACACGATTCATAGATAGTAGCATCTAACAATCTAGGTTGATCGGTCATCTAACTTCATCTAATCGAAGATCACACTAAGATATAAATAGTTCAATAGAGATTAAGAACGATCAAATCAATGGTATTTGACAATAGTTACAGTACTGGGGGATGTACAATGCTTGACAATTAGAGATCAGTTGGATCAAATAACTTTATTTAATCAATATCATGTTAAGATATAATTGACATCATAAAGATCAAATAAATCAAATCTGATGGTATCTAGATCTAACAAAAAATAGATGCAGGCATGCCATCCAACGACCATGGCTCAGAACTCTTCACTAAGCTCGATCAAAATCATCGAAAAAATTTCCTTTACTCGATCAAACATAAACAGATAAATTTTAAAAAGAGAGAAATAATTCTAGATAGAGGAAGTTTTAGATAGAGAAAATATAGAGAGAAAGTGAACTTTTCAAAGAGAGAAAGTGGGGTTTTAAGCTCAGAGAAGGAACAGAGGAAAGAGAGAGAAACTCTCTCCTTTCTTTTCTTCTTTTTTTTTCTTTTTTTTTCCTTTCTCTTTTTTTCTATTCTTCTTTTTCCTTCCTCTTCTCTCTCTTGGCAAAATAGGGGACCTACCCATCATTCTTCTACCTTGGAATAGGGGAGCTTCTCCCTTGTGATGGTGATGGCTGAGGATGCAGGCCAAGGTGGCTGGATGGGGAATCACTGGCTAGCGGTCAGCGATGTTGATTGCCACTAGAAAAATCAAGAAAAGCATGCAAAAAATCAAAGAAAATAAGCAATTTAACCAAGTCTCTTTTTCAACAAAATCCAGCAGTTCACCGGCCAAAATCCATGAGCTAACAATTGAAAAAGAAAGGGAGGGTTGATTAACTATTGCCAACCGTTATCTAGCTTTTTCAGTGATGTTTGGCTATGATTTCCAGCGAACATGATGAAAGGCTTCTATGAAGCAGAAGAAGAAAGCTACAGCTTTTCTGATGATGATTGGATAGTTGGTGGTGGGAGGTTTCACAAGGGATTCCATCCCTTAAATAGAGATGGAGGGCGGAGGAGTTGCACTCCTTCCCAGCCTCCTATGTCAACTCTAATCAAGAGTCTATGGAAGAGACCACTCCTAATGGAAGTCTTCTCTTCATTTCTCCCTCTTTTATTTTTTTATTTTTGATGCTTTAATAATTATGCAAATTCTTCTTTTAAATTTGGATTTTTTTTCAATCAAACCTAATTAAGTAGGGTATTACATTCTCCCCTCTTTAAAAGAAATTTCGTCCTCAAAATATTACTTGTTCAAGTGCTCAAAAATTCTATGTTATATTTATCTGAAGTCATAGTCATCCTCTAATTTCAAAGTTAAATCTTCCATCATAATATCTTTCAAACCAACTTACTATTCTATTGGCTTGAAAATAATTCAGACCATTATTCTTCCGCTACGTACTTTGACTCAAATCCACCAATACACTTATGTTAAATCTAAGTTTTAATTTGTCACAATCAGTATAAGTTATTGTTCTCAATATGCATTGAACACATCTCTTGAGTTTAACACATTCAATCTATCATATAGTTTTATCATAGTCCATAATGAATCAAATATTAATTCACTGCAACAAAATGAGGTATTAGCAATGGCTATTAGCAATGGCTAAATAGCCATCACTAATACTATTTTTTTTCAATGATTACTATGATGAAGGTATTTTACATCATTAAAAATTGAAAGATTTTTAGCGATGGTGTTCACATCACTAAAAGTATTAGCAATGGCTTTAGCTATGGACTTTTGTCGTTGCTAATATATTTTTCTATCCCCAAATATCTCCCTTGAGGCTGCAATCGATTATTTCCCTCTCCTAATTTTTTCCACCTCCTCCCTTCTTCCCCCACCTTTGGTTGCCATTTTTCACTTCCATTTTATTGGATCCACCATTCCGGTGCTCCAATCTTAGCATCCCAGCTTCTCGATCCCCATGCTGCCATTTCCCTTGCCGGTTCCACCATCCCGATGTCCAAATCCTACATCTCCACTATAGGGGTAGATCCTTTAATTGTAGAACATGGATCACCCATCCAGGATCACAACAATGATCGAAAGGGGATGTTGAAACCACTGGAGCATGTTCCTACACATCAATGTGAACTAGTTCCGGTACGGTTGCACTGAAGGCTATGTTGATCGCAAACTGAACTCTCCTCTACTTTTCATCTGGCATGATTTACAAAGCTCTAAAACTCCTCCACCCAGCTCAGGGATCAGTCCCTTTTTGCTCAACTCCTTTAGCCCTCTATCTTCCATGTGGGCTAGGTGGTAATGTCACAAATGATAAGTCCCCTGCTGATCCTACACTACTATGGCTATATCAGATTCTCTGGACACCATAGATCCCTCTATCCTGTAGAGGTTACTTTTCAACCTCCTTCCTCTCATCACTACCATAGCTCTATTAGAAATATTCAAACTCCACTCCTAACATGACTGCTGAAGCTATAGCCACTCCACTTCAGGTAGCCTAATGATACTAGATTTTTCTTCAGCTTCAGGACATGCTTCTTGTTCGTGAGAGCCCACACCATCCTACCAAACATCCTCATCCTGATTATCCCAATACTAGCAACCTTGTAAGGGTGATCATCCCTAAGTGTTACATTCCCCTATTGACCTTAGTATATGAAGAGAACCAAGACTAGTTTGGCGTGTAATGATACGAACAGGCTGAGTCCAGGGTCCAAACTTCTATGCTTTGCCTGTGACCATCCAACATCACCAAGAGGTCATCCTCCACCTCCTGATCAACAACCATACTCAGAGAATCAAATCCTTCATTTTTTCTCTTTTTGTTCTTCAATAGTGGGCAATCATGTCGGAAGTTCCCGATCTTATTGCACTTGTAACACATTGCTTATTTCTTGCTCTTTAAAAACTTTGATTTGTTAGAAAACCATGTAGGACTTCATGCATATATTTCAAAACTTTTCTAAAATTAGATGCAGTAAAAGACATAAATTAAATAATTTAACCTATTTATGCATGTGATCTAATCACTAAACCCTACATCTACGATCTATGACATATCATGATGCATGAATAAATTAAAAAATAAATCATAGATTGGTATTGATCACATTAATACTCTAGATCTAGAACTATTCTAGAAATCCTAGATTGCATCTAGATCAGATAAGAGAGCAAATCTCATACCTTTGCATGGATCGAGAACACCATAGCTAAAGTCAGATGTTGTCCTTATTGCTTGGAGCCGCACAGCATGTTTAGCCTCTACAGGTTGTCCACATAAAGTCGCCACTCTGATAGAAGATTTGTCGAATGAGGATCTACTCGAAATGCTAGTTTCTCATGAATCTCTCTTAATGGTCAATCTATAAAAATATCTTCAAATCTTTTGGACACTCTAAGAGATGAAGAACAAGAGGAGGATTGAATGAGAAGTCCAACTCTTGGATCTCCCAAAAAGAAGAAAAGAAAGGGCATGAAGAAAGATCTTTAAGAGAAGACTCATCTTCTCTTTAGGACATCAACCATTGATGTCCTAAATCAATCTTTATGCCTGGACAAGAGGAGACCTTCTCCTCAATTATTTATCCATGCTCCATGTCTCTCTTTCTTCTTAATTTTTCTCATAGAAAAATCTCACAAAAGTTTGAGAAGAAAGCTCTTGAAAGAAAATATAAGAGAAGACATTTGATAGGAACGTGATGCTACCGTTAAGACACCGTGTTTATCAGTTTAGTTTGACTTCTTAAAATAATTAAAAATACATAGATAGCAGTGAGTCGGATCGAATCCATATGGAAGATAGTATTTTTAGATTTAAAATTTTTGATTTTTGAAAAGAAAAAGAAAAGATTTTAAAAAATAAAATTTGAAGTTAAAAAATAAAAAAATTAAAATTAAAATATGCAGAAATTTAAACTTGGTACTAAGATCCACTAGTTAGATCTTAGCATCTACTTGCAAGAAAATAAAAAGTAAAAATTAAAATATAAAAATTAAATTATAATAAAAATAAAGAGCATAAAATTAAAGAGCATAAAATAAAATTTATATTAATTAAAATTTTAAAATTTAAATACATAAAATTTAAAAAAAATAAAATAAAATAAAATAGCCTAATCTCTGATCTTGGATCGATATGGATGGAAAGATGGTGTAGAAGCCCAGCTTTTTCTCTCAACACCAGTTGCCTCGAAACAGTCATTAATCCAAAGTCTGGCTTCACCCTGTACCAAAGCTTCACCTTGATCGAAGACAATAAACTCTGAAGGCCTGGGGTCTTATTCATAAGCTAGGAGGGCTGGAGAGTTTTCTTCTAGGCAATATGGGACTAAGGAGCTCTTTCATCATCAAAATATGGAGAAATCTGAGTGAAAATTAAATTAAAAAGAATTCTAGATGAATTCTATTGCTCTGGATGAAATCTGGCCATTGATAGAAATCCAATAGAATAAAAATCATCAAAATTAGATGCACATCGGCTCAAATCAGATTAGATTAAATTCTAGCCATCCGATTGAATTAATCAGGAGAAAATATGGCCGTCGGATTGAGTTTTGGATGTTTTAACCAAGTTGGAAGCTTCCTGGATCATTGGATCTTCATCGACTAGTTTTCTGACCATCGGATCATGCCAGATCGCTGATGGAATTTGAATCAAATCCAAAAATAACCACTGCCATCCGATCTTGACTGCAATCAATTGGATCCATCCGATCGTGCCTTTACTGTTTCCATGGACCGCGTGGACCAGCTGCACCATACACCGCAATCAATCAGCATCTCCTATTGTCGAGTGAAAAGTCCAAAATTCTTTATGAGCCACGATAGATTTTTTGTGAACCCTTTAAGGGTCTAGGTCCACCACGTGTCGCTCCATGATTCATTGATTTCTGCTAAGCTGGCAGTCTACGCCTGGATCATGGACCGACTGATAGCTTTCGTGACTGAGTCGGCTTGGCTTGGCATATTTGGATGTGCTGGCTTCGTCAGCTTGGCTCGGCTTGGTGGCTTGGTTTGCGGAGCCAGTTGAGCCGTTTTACTTTTTTTTGTTTAATTTTTTTCTTTTATCTTTAAAAATTCATATCTTCTTCGTTTTAGCTCTATTTTGCTTCAAACTTATTTTATTGTGATAGAAAAATGAGCTCTTTCTAATGATAATAAAATTTTATTTTTTTATTTTTATTATTTTTTAATTATTTTTTAATTAATAAAAATATTAATTTCTTAAAAATTATATATAAATTGATCATTAATTAATATAAATTAATTAATAAATTAATATTTTTATTGATAAATTTATGATACTTATCACACCCTCCAACTTAAGCTTTGCTCATCCTCGAGTAAAGAAAGAATTTAGTTTTAAATACCTTTTAACTTTAGAGTTTCGAATTTTACCTAAGCAATTTTCAAAATGACCATTGATATTCAGTAGAGCTTAAGTGAGATATATCATTGAGGTATTAATACTTATCAATAAAAAAATTAAGTAAAGATTATTAAATTTTTCTGAACTTTTTCAAAATTATCCTACCTTGATCTCTGATTTATCTAAACTTTCATATAGGCAAGTGTATTGCTACTTCCGCCCTTCATTTATTGATTTTTATTTTCACATTATTCATTTTTTGATGTGAATATCATTGCTTACTTAGATAATGAGATTCGATTACTCAGTGAGAAACCAATATATATATATATGTGTATATATTTAACATTGTACCACTATGGAGTGTCTTAACTGCTTAAGCTTTCTATTTGATCCATGTAGTGAGTCTTGGGCCAATGACTTCTAAATCAGTTAGCTTTAGGGCACTAGGTGTAGAATACCTCTCGAACTTACTAGCTCAAATCAAATAGGCTACGAGTTAAGACTAGCTTTACGACGAGCTTCTTTGCCCTTCCCATCTTTTGATGTGAAACTCAATGCTTGCTTAGTCAAAGAGGCTCGATTACTCAGTAAAAGTACTTGAAAACTATTTTATTTAATTTTTTATATAAAAATTATTTTATTTAATTTTTTATATAAAGAAACGTATAGTTATCCTACACAAGTCTATAAAAAGTAGACTTTTCTTTGATGCTAGTAGAAAAAATTAGAAATGCTCCAAAAAAAAACTTTTTATGTTCTGGACTTAATTCTTTATTAAATTTTCTTAATACTTGATTCCTCAATATCTCATAGATTCTTTGATCTGTGCATCAAATTTTTTTTAAAATACCTAGTTTAATTCAATTCTTAAGCATAATTAGTGTCTAAATACTAAATACTAACTTTTTTAAGAACTTAAAATTTTAAAACTTTTATTTTTCTTTCCTCCAACTTAATCGACATTATCCTCAATGGAGAAAAAAAAATAAAGGATGTAATAAAGAACATGAAAGAATACACCTGACTATATTTTTGATCCAGCACATGCTTAAGCTCTTTCTCTAACTTATTCAAATTATCCTAAAAAAAATCAAATAAAAAGATAAATTAAACTAAAGAAAACTAAATATTGGGTTGTCTCCCAATAAGCACTAAGTGTACAATCTTTAGCCAGACATAATACAGCTTACTATCCTATGTCAAATACTGAATTGATAAATTCCAATGGTTTTGGATTGCCAATCTCAGAAAGTTGATTTATAATCCCATTATTGATATATTCATTGTTAATTAGGAAAACATAATTTGTGACCCCATTCTCAGACCCATATTTATTAAAAATTTCTCCTATTTATTCTTCTAAAATGCTCATGAATGGAGTTTTTGTATTAGGAGTTAAGTTTGATTCAATGAGAGCTGGAAGGATGACTAAAGATGGTTTTAATTCTGAAGGTAAATTAATATGATCTTGTTTAAATAATTTCATTGATATTTCATTATATGCCTCTTGATTTTTGTAAAAAGAACCGACTTCTAGGGTTGAAGGAAACAGGACATTAGGTTTATAAGTCTTGGGTAAATCATCTATTCTCTTTTTTCTTATATCTATCTCATTTAAGCTGAAACTAGCATCAGTACTAGTTCTTGGCTTGGATTCTTCTATGTGGTTAGTCTTAGTACTAACCTGTTCCTCTAAATTTTTATTTTGGCTAGCATCAGTACTAGCCTCTCTCACCTGATCTTGGTATGGATCCATAAGAATCCTATAGCTTTTAAGTACATGAATTATTTTGGCATTCTCAAATTGAGAATTCTTAAGTGAGACATTAAATTGATAACTTGGTCCAGGTGGTTGGTGGACATTAGGTGGATTATTTGAAATTGGTAGGCTCGATAGTTGATCTAGTTCTCTCCTTCTGTTAGATTCAGCTAGTTGTCTAATTTGAGCTTTCAGCCTGGTGATAGATTGCTGTTAAGTCAGAATCAATTGTTGAAGTTGGTTAAATCTATCATCAGCTAGATTGGTCTATTGAGGAGGTGGGTATGATAGCTTGTTGTTATATGATGGCTAGGTAAACTGACTAGGCAGACCATTATTATAGGCATAGTTTTGGTATTAGGGTCTATTTTGATAGTTTTAGATAAGTAAAATTTAGGTCTGAGCTTGAGTCTGTTGGGATGTCCAAGAAAAATTAGAGTAGTTACTCCAATGCTGATTATATGAATTTGAAAGAAGATCATTAACCGACTTAGAGTAGCCTTGAGTAGTTTGAACTTGTTCTTGGATAAAATATGAAAACTATACAGCATGATGGATTGGACCAGATGATGTGAATTATGCAGAAGATTGTTAACCTAGGATTAGGAGTTAATCTAATTTCTGAGCAAGAAGGTCAACTTTATCTAATTTTTGGACTATTAGGTTCAAATTAACCATTTGATTATCAGGTTTAATGTGAATCAACCATTCAATTAAGTTCAACTAAATTAAAAAAAATGATTTCCTACCATGCATGTATTAGTGTAACCCTAATGTATGGTTCAAAATTTTTAGATTTTTTTTAGAATTTATATATATTTATTATATTATTATTTTTTATTTTTTTATTATTTATTTATTATTTTTAATTTAATTTAATTATTATTTTTAATATTTTTTTAGTTAGTTTAATTTAATTTTTATTTTATTTTAATTTATTTTATTTTTAGAGGAGAAAGGAGAAGAAAGAAAGAAAAGTTCTAAAGAAGAGGTCCTAAGGAGTCCTAGAACTAAGAAGGAAGAGAAGAATTAGGTTTAATTAGGTTTGATGTTGGTTAGCAATCAAGTTGATCAATCAATCCTGATATGATTATTCTAGATCTAGATAGCTCCTAACTGTCAAGGTCACTTTCAAGCCCTCCAAGTGTAAGATCAGTCAATCAACTGGTCAGATAAGTGTAAGATTGGTAGGAGTCCCTCTGTTGCTTGTCTTAGACATCAATTATGCTTGACCAAGTAAGCAAACAGAACTAATTAGAAACCACCTTCCTCCGAACCCAGTCATTCCTGAACTACTTTTCTAGACACCGGTCAAATTGAGTAATCCTAATCTGGTTTAACTCTTAGGATTCCTTATTCTATTGAGCTCGAGCTCCTAGGACTGATGTCTCATTGATTTTTAAAATTAAAGGCTTAGTCAATGTAGGATGCTGGTTGGTTGTTTGTGGGCTCAGAAAGGATGATCAAAGTTTCATCTTATCTTGTTTAATTGGGTGTTGTCCTTAATTTGATTTAATATGATATGCAAAAAAAAATTTCAATCAAAGGATTCTATGCAATTTAAACTAGATGTATGCAACTAATTGAATTCTGAAAGGCTTACCTTGCCTCCAGCAATCACCAAAAAAAAATGAAACTAATATGATGCATGCTCTAAACAGTTAGGATTTCTAATCTTATCATGAGATTTTTAATTAAATTTATATGAATATTTTTTTAATTAATTTAAAAATAAAATAAATAAATAAATAAAAAGAGGACTAGAGTTAGGATTGATCTCACTAAGATTAGATGCTTCCTTCCTTTTTCCTTTTTTTTCTACATAAATAAATAAAAAGTTAGTAAGCCATATTTAAAAAAATATTTATAATTAATTTATAAAAAAAAAATCAAAGAAAAAATAGCATCTATTTCTTCCTTGGCAATGGTGCCAAAAACTTGATAGGAACACGATGCTGTCATTAAGACACCGTGTTTATCAGTTTAGTTCGACTTCTTAAAATAATTAAAAATACGTAGATAGTAGTGAGTCAGATCGAATCCATAGGAAAGATAGTATTTTTTAGATTTAAAATTTTTAATTTTTTTTAAAAAAAATATATATTTTAAAAAATAGAATTTGAAGTTGAAAAATAAAAAAATTAAAAATTAAAAGGTGTAGAAATTTAAACTTGGTACTAAGATCTACTAGATCTTAGTATCTACTTATAGAAAAATAAAAAGTAATAATTAAAATATAAAAATTAAATTATAATAAAAATAAAGAGCATAAAAATTAAAGAGTATAAAATAAAATTTATTTTAATTAAAATTTTAAAATTTAAGTACATAAAATTTAAAATAAAATAAAATAAAATAAAATAGCCTGATCTTTGATCTTGAATCGGCATGGATGGAAAGATGGTGTAGAAGCCCAACTTTTTCTCTTGACACCAGTTGCCTTGAAGCAGTCATTAACCCAGAGCCTGGCTTCACCCTGTACCAAAGCTTCACCTTGATCGAAGATAATGAACTCTGAAGGCCTGGGGTCTTATTTATAGAGCTAGGAGGGTTGGAGAGTTTTCTTTTAGGCAATGTGGGACTAAGAAGCTCTTTCATCATCAAAATATAAAGAAATCTAAGTGAAAATTGGATTAAAAAGAGTTCTAGATGAATTCTATTGCTTTAGATGAAATTTGGCCATTAATAGGAATCCAACGGATCAAAAATCATCAAAATCGGATGCATATCGGCTCAAATCGGGTTGGATTAAATTTTGGCCATCTGATTGAGTTAATTTGGAGAAAATATGGTAGTCGGATCGAGTTCTAGATATTTTAATCAAGTTGGGAGCTTCCTGGACCATTGGATCTTCATCGGTTGGTTTTCTGGCCATCGGATCGTGCTAGATCGCTGATGGAATTCGAATCAAACCCAGAAATGACCACCGCCATCCGATCTTGACCGCAATCAATCGGATCCATCCGATCGTGCCTTTACTGTTCCCATGGACCGCGTGGACCGGCTGCACTATACACTGCAATCAATCAGCATCTCCTGTTATGGAGTGAAAAGTCCAAAATATCCTATGAGCCATGATAGATTTTCTGTGAACCCTTTAAGGGTCTAGGTCCACCACGTGTCACTTTGTGATTCGTCGGTTTCTGCTAAGTTGGCGGTCCATGCCTGGATCGTAGACCAGCTGATGGCTTCCATGGCTGAGTCGACTTGGCTTAGCACATTTGGACACGCTGGCTTCGTTGGCTTGGTGGCTTGGCTTGCGGAGCCGACTGAGCCATTTTTTATTTTTATTTAATTTTTTTTCTTTTATCCTTAGAAATTCATATCTTCTTCATTTTAGCTTCGCTTCACTTCAAACTTATTTCATTATAATCAAAAAAATGAGCTCTTTCTAATGATAATAAAATTTTATTTTTTAATTTTTATTATTTTTTAATTATTTTTTAATTAATAAAAATATTAATTTCTCAAAAATTATTTATAAATTGATCATTAATTAATATAAATTAATTAATAAATTAATATTTTTATTGATCAATTTATGATACTTATCAATGTTCTTCTCTTTTTTTTCTCTCACCATTACATTAGCACTTGATGTTCAATAGAGCTTCCATGCTCAACTAGTTTGGATGCCAACCTCCCATGCCCCTCACCCTCTCTTTCTCTCTGATATGCATAAAAATTTTGGGGAAAAACTCATGCTCAAAATCCCTGTAAAGGTGGTGCTCTTTTATGAAAGGTAGACTAGGTCAAATGACCAAGTCAAAGAAGGAATTCTAGAACTTTTATGGGGCATCCAACTCTTGGAGATGTGAGAACTAGCAAACCCATGCACAAAGGAGGAAAAAATAGGTGACAAAAATTTGGGTGGGCATGGGAAAGAATTCTAAACGAGAAAGGAGGAGTTTTTGATTTTAAGGACTCTATCCAATAGAGTTTAAATCAAAACCAATTTAAAAATTTGACCAAGTCAAATTTCATTTCAAAAACTCTAGATATTGGGGTGTGCATGGAGGCTCTCATAATGTGAGAAAACTCACATACAAAAACCAAAAATTAGGCATGGGGCTTTTGTTCCTTGGCACATGGGACTAGGAGTCCTAGTCTAACTAGGACTCTTCTATTTAGACTAGGTCGAATCTGATGTAAATTCTATTTAAATTAGAATTAATACAACCCAATTTAGGATGATCCTAGTCCAACTAGGAGCCCAACTGAAGTAGATTAAATCAAATAAATCTAATTTAAATTCTAAATCAATTAGAAATTAGGTGCACTCAAGTCTAGGCTAAGAAGGAATTATTTTTTCTTTATAATTAGCTTATCTCATAAACTAATTAAACTTAAATCCAATTAAATTCAAATCAATTCTAATTAAATTTAATTCAATTAGACTTGATCTCAACCTAATTGTTCAATCAGATTAAGCCAATTAGCAATCTAATTACTAATCAATTTTTTTGTAATACTTGCACTAGATCAATCATCAATCACATTGATGATTCGATCACCGACGATTCTTAATCATCGATCAACCATCTGATCAGATAGTAACCTCTTATGTGTGTGATCCCATAGGTTTGAACCTAAGTCAGTAGCATAGAAACTAATTTTTATACCAATCAAAATGACCATCGAGCAATGATACCCGACATCTGGATAGGTTGAATGTATGCAAAGCAACATTCTTAGAACCCTAGCCAATGGTTATAGTATAATTCATCTCTTTGACCAATAATGCTCAAGATGACTTTGAATTAGCTATCAACACTCATACAAGTCATCTATATTATGTCTTAAAATTTTGCAAATCCCATGACTCCTCATAAGGATTACCCAGTTCTAGATTTTGCTAAATTGAAACACAGCAAGATATTCGCTTTCTGAAGTTAATCAGGAGTGGTCAATCCTATCTTGACTCACACACTGATTCTACAAGTACTTGACTATACCAAAAAATCTTTCAATCCTATATTAGAAATACAGGTCATCTGGCACCAAAGTACAGTGAGTTGCTTGCAAGTCACCTTGGTGATCTCAGGTCGAAGGAATACTCATACCTATTGGTCTTAGCTAGCAACTTTTGATAGAAGAGTGCTACATTGGTCATGTTTCATGCAGATGTACTCCTACATCCCACCTATATGTCATACTAGTGTCTCTACACCACTTACTTATGAGGACAACCAATGCATATGACATATAGCGACCTATACTCGATAAGTTATATTCTTATTAATAACTTATCATTTGATCATGAACAATTTAAGAACCATCCGATAAATCCTTCTTTATCAATTGAGTGAGGTTCTAAGGACTTCATCATACTTTAGGAGTTCATTTAAGGAAGATAGACCTTTTATGATGAACAAGCTAAATTATTATTATTATTTGATAATTTACATACTGATTTCAATCATCTATAATTTAGATAATTGGCTTTAGGACACATTTCCTAACATGATCATCCTCTTGATTTTTCTCTTTTCTTCCTCTTCTAGATCTCTCCCCTATAGTCAAACCCTCCTGAGGAATGCCATCCTTGGTCATCTTCTCTCTTTAATCATTCGTATGCAACGTGGAGATGATGTCTTGATAGTATAATGTCTCTTTTTCATAGAGCAGTATCGTGACCAGCGGATCATAGGAAGGGGACAGCGAATAAAGTAATAGCAATGACTTATCTTCCTCCATCTTCATCCTAATATTCAACAACTCATTGCTGACTTGGTCGAGCAACTGTATGTGACTGAGGACATCTCCACCTTCAACCATCCGAAGGCTGTACAGCCTCTTCTTCAACAAAAGTTTGTTATACATGTTCTTTCCCATGTAAAGGGTATGCAACTTTGACCAAAGTCTTTTGGGGTTCTATCTTTCAACACCGAATAGAGGGCTGAGTTCACCAAACATCATCTAATCGCTGAACATGCTCGTTTCTCCATCGACATCCATTATCGATCGATGATCCCTTCAAGCCTATCCTCCAACACTAGATCTAGTTCTTATTGTATAAGAACATCCTCTACATGAACTGTTCACATGAAAAAGCTTTCTTTCTAATCAAACTTCTCAAAATCTATCTTCATGCTACTCCTCATGATTGGATCCAAGTCAAATAATAGCAAAATCACCAAGATAGATGAGAAATACCTTGATAGGATCTTGCTAAAATTTTAGTCTTTGTAGATCTCTTATTTCTGCTTTCTCCTTCCTTCTCCATGCGACCCATGCTCTGATACCAATTGTTGGAGCATGTTCCCACACATTAGTGTGACTAGTTCCAATGGGGTTGCACTATGGGTTGTGCTGACCACAAACTGAACTCTTCTCTTTTTTCATTTGGTATGGCTTACAAAGCTCTAAAACTCTACCCAGATCAAGGATCAGTCTCTTTTTGCTTAGCTCCTTTAGCCTCCTATCTCCTATGTGGCCCAGGCGGTAATACCATAAATGATAAGCCCCTTGCTAATCCTAAGCTTTTGTAGCTATATCGGATTCTCTAGTCACCATAGATTCTTCTATTCTATAGAGGTTATTTTCCAACCTCCTTCCTCTCATTACTACCATAGCTCCATTGGAGATGTTTGAAACTCCACTCCTGGCATGATTGGTGAAGCTATAGCTGCTCTGCTCCAGGCAACCCAATGACACTAGGTTTTTCTTTAGCTCTGGGATGTGCTTCATGTTTGTGAGAGTTCGCACCATCCCATCAAACATCCTCATCCTGATCATCCTAATACCAATGACCTTGCAAGGGTAATCATCCTCGAGTGTCACACTCTCCTCATCGACCTTAGTGGATGAAGAGAACCAAGACTAGTTTGGGGTGTAATGATACGAATAGGCTGATCCAGGGTCCAAACTTCTATGTTTTGCTAGTGACCATCTGATACTACCAAAAGATCATCCTCCACCTCCTGATCAGCAACCATACTCAAAGAATCAGATCCTCCATTTTCTTCCTTTTGTTCTTCAATAGCGAGCAATCATGCCGAAAGTGTCTGATCTCATTGTACTTGTAATACTACTTGTTTCTTATCCTTTTGGAACTTTGATCATTTCCTTTGATTTTCCTCTTTCTCTTTCTCTTTCGTATCTCTTTCCTATAGTCAAACCCTCTTGGAAAATGCTATCCTTGGTCATCTTCACCTTCTGCTCATTCATATGGAGCATTGAGACAATATCTTGATAGTACAATATCTCTTTCTCGTAGAGTAGTATCGTGACCAGCGGATCATAGGAAGGAGGCAACGAACAAAGCAACAGTAATGACTTGTCTTCCTCGTTCTAGGTTCTCTGAACCTTGGTGGCTTGTACGTACTGATCTGGGGGGACCTGCCTCAATTTTGGCCAGAAATAGGATGAGGAATTTTATGACACTATTAGATGTTTTCTCAAAGAAGGTGTGGGTGTACTTTTTAAGGGAGAAATCAGAAGCTTTCTTAAAGTTCAAGATTTGGAAAGCCGAGGTTGAGAAGGAATAGGGCTGTAGTGTCAAGTGTCTTCGATCAAACAATGGTGGGGAATTCAACAGTAAAGAGTTGCACAATTTTTGTGAGGAATGTGACATCAAAAGACATTTTTTAGTTAGAAAAACTTCTCAACAAAATGCGATAGTCGAGAGGATGAACCAAACCCTCCTAAAGAAGGCTAGGTGTATGAGGCTGGAAGGAAGATGGAGCTCAGTCATCTCAGAGTGTTTGGTTGCATAGCTTTTGTGCATGTGAATGTTGATGAGCGGAGCAAGTTAGATGCCTAGTCAAAGAAGATGGTATTTGTTGGCTATCCATGGGGAGTTAAAGGCTACTAGCTATGGGATCTTTTGAAGAAGAAGGCCACCATCAATAGGGATGAGATCTTTGAGGAGTTATTAGTCCTAAGGAGGCATGGAGGAATAGGTGGAGTAGCAGGAGAACCAATAGGGAAAAGTTGGGCAGCTAACTTCATATTCTATTTTTCCTTTGGTAGGAATACTTGGAGGACTTGATATTTAGGTAGAGCACCCTCCAAAGATGTCTCCATAGGTGAAGAGGACTGAGATAGGAGTTAGAAGTCAAGAGGACTAGTAGGGGCAAGCTGAACCTAGAACCAACATTGAGGTCACACTATATAAGCCCAAGAGAAATGTGTGGCAATCAGATCGATATGGCTTTGGAGAATTGGTGTCCTATGTTCTGGTAACAATAAACAATTAGACAGAGATAGGTGGCTCCATGCAATTATTGAAGAGATGCAGTCACTTCAGAACAACTAGACTTGCTGGTTGGTGCAATTGCCGAGAGGAAAGAAATCCATTTGAAGCAAATGGATTTACCAATGTAAGGAAGGGCCTTTAGAGTAGGGGAACATCAGATAGAAGGCAAGATTGATGGACAAAAGGTACTCCTAGAAGGAAGGCATAGATTACAGCAAGGTATTCTCCCCGATCATTAGGCATACATCCATCAGAATGCTGTTGAGCATTATAGTAGTCCAAGACTTGGAGTTGGAGCAGATGAATGTCAAGACAACCTTCCTCTATGGGAATTTGGAGGAGAAGATCTTTAGGGAGCAGCCAAAGGGGTTTGAGGAGCCTAGATCAGAAGAAAAAGTCTGTCGATTACAGCATTCACTGTACGGGTTGAAGCAGTCGCCAAGGTAGTGGTACAAATGCTTCGACACATATGTGAGAAGTATAGGCCTTTTCAGGTGTAATCCTGATCCTTGTGTGTGTGTCAAAATCCTTGAGGATGGGTCTAGATTATATCTGCTTTTGTATGTGGATGACATGTTGATAGCATGCAGGAGCAGACATGTAGTGTAGGATTTGAAGACAGCCTTATCTCGAAAGTTTGAGATGAAAGATTTGGATCCTGCTACAAAGATCTTAGGCATGGAAATCTTTAGGGATAGAACCAACAGTGTTGCATTTGTCTCAAGGTGGCTACATTCTAAAGTTTTTGGAGAGATTTAGCATGCGGAATGTGAAACTGGCAGCACTGCTGTTAGCCGATCATATCAACCTTTCCAAGTCAATGTCATCCAAAACTAAGGTGGAGGCTGAGGAGATGAGGAGGATACCATACACCTCTGAAGTAGGAAGTCTCATATACACCATGGTGTATTGTAGGCTGGATTTAATCCATGCAGTCAGTCAAGTGAGCAGATTCATGGCATAGCCTAGTAGGGAGCAATGGCAAGTACTGAAGAGCTTCTTCAAGTACTTGGCTAGATCGGTTGGAGTTGACATCAGCTACAGACAGCGAGAAGGTGCCAAGGGACACTCCAACATATCCAAGAAGTCTTAGGGATAGATAGAAGGGTTCATGGATGTGGATTTTGATGGAGATGTAGACACCCAACATTCGACGATAGGATTTATGTTTTGCTTGAACGGAGGTCCCATTTCTTGGAGATCATGCTTGCAGCCCATCACAGCCTTGTCCACCACCAAGGCAGAGTACATCAGAATTACAGAGGTAGAGAAAGAGGCTCTATTGCGGAAGAGATTAGCATTGGAGATGGACCTTGCATAGGAGGCCATCAGGGTGCACTATGATAGCTAGAGTGCACTCCTACTTGCATAGAACTCTGTCTACCATGCAAGAATAAAGCACATCAACATTAGATACCACTAGATTAGAGAGCTTGTGAAGGATGGCAAGGTGGAGTGGGTAAAGGTTCATACCAAGGAGAATCCAGCTGATGCACCGACGAAGGTTCTTCCATGGGATAACTTCCATAGATGTGTAGCACTGATGTATTTGATGGATAGGATGGAGTTTGCTAAGGGCTTGGGGCACCAACGTGGAGATTGTAAAGCCTTGTGTGGTGCTCTCAAGCATCAGATGGCCAAGGTAAAGGCCAAGATTTGGAGCCCATGAGGTGATCATGGGCTTACTAGGATTAGTTTCCTAGATTGAAGGCTGTTAGCCTTCAGGGTTTCAGGGTTCAGTGGATTTGGGCCTTGAGGGGCTAACTTATTTTTGGGCTAGGCTTGAGTCCATAGTATGAGAACAAATGAGACCATGGGTGTACATGGGGCTTGGGTGTGTGTTTTCATATGTTAAGTTAGCCTGGAAGTTGTTTGGTTTGAATTTTTGTTGCCCAGCTATACAATCCAAGAGGGGGGGGGGGTGAATTGGGTTTCTAAAATTTTAAAGTTAATTTAAAAATATCAAGATTGAATGATAATATGCAAGTTGTGTGTGTGAAGCAATTTAGGTTAGATAAAAATATAAAAGATTAGAAAACAAAAATTTAGTAAACTAAGAAAAGAAAGACAATAAGCATACCACAAACAATAAAGATTTATAGTGGTTCGATGCTTCTCTTGCACCTACATCCACTCCCCAAGCTTCTACTTAGGAATTCAAAACCACTAAACGTATTCAAATAGAATACAAAGTTGGTACCTCTGACCCTAGCTATCCTAAACTAGCACATTTGTTTCTTGGGTACAAGCCAACCCTACACACTCTGATTTAAGGCTGGGATCAATCCTCCTAAGTTTTGGAACCCCCCCAAAACTTGAATCAGAACAATAAAATGGAGTATAAAAGTTAATAACCATCAAATACAAGTTTAGCTCTCTTAATGAGTAAATAAAACCTTAGGAATGCTTTTCACAATAATGGGGGAAGTTTTTTTGATTTTTCTCAAGATTGTTGGAGACTTGAATGAGCTTTTGAGATGTTAGTGAACCTAAAACGAAAGCTTCTTTGCTTGAAGATGACTTTTTGCTTAGGACTAAATTGAATTCATGAATCTCTTATATTTTTTCCTTTTTATAGTCTTTTAAATCTTTAATGGATGGAGGAGAGGATCTTGAGTAAGATTTGTAGCCATTGGAGATCTTAAAAAAATCATTAAAAGCTGCCAAAATGGGATTAAACTAGCCATTGCAGAAGATTTCCATCATAGGGATCGACTCATAGGTTGACCTCTGGCATAGGGATCGACCTCGAGGTTGATCTCTGAGATAGAATCCAAAAAATCAATTGTTCTATATTTTTGGCCTTCGAAACAGCAGAGGTCGACCCTGGGATTGATCCTTGGCATAGAGATAGCATGCCAATCAGCTCATTTCAGTAGAAGATGACCTAGGGATCGATCCTTTTGCTTCAAACTTGATTTTCTTCTAAAATATGCATCCAAAAATTATAGGACTGCCTCAAAAGGATCAGAAATCTTCTATACTTGCTCTTGAGGCTCTCAGATCAAAACTTGATAAAATTATGATTTTGCTTCTGAAATACAAAATATCTTTTTCCAACCTAAATTTATTAGTAATCCTCTCAAATACTTTGTAATCATCAAAATCAATTCTTGGAGCAACAATCTTTTCCTTTTTGATGATGACAAAATATTTGAGCATAAGCAAAAATAAAGCATGTAGAAGCCTACATCACTTACTAGAATATCATATTCAGTTATTTGATAAATACTGCATAAAGAGTAGTTTGAAGATTACTTATGATTAGATATTCAAATTATTTGCAAAAGAGTTTGACTTACTTATTTTTTTTATCAATTTTACTTTGAGTTTGACTTACTTATTTCTTTTGTCAATTTTATTTTGTCAATTTTACTTCAATTTTGATTATAGCCTAATTTTATTTACTTTACTCCCTCTTTTTAATATCATCAAGTAAGATCTTAAGGAATTTTAAAATTCAAAAAGAAAAAGCCTCCTCCTTAATTTATTCCACATGTTTTCCTATTAGAACAAGTATTTACAGCATATCATAATAGAATTTTAGCTAATTTATAGAGGTTACATTTCACATCATTCAAATGGCATCATCATATTTATATACACATATTTACATCCAAATGATATCATTCCATATACAATAAATCATAACATCAAGTCATCAAAATATATAAGTGATATAGGTATCAAAAGTATTCATGAGAGTTAGGCCATCAAAATATACAAAATTCAAGGATACAACTATCCATGACCTAAGCAGCCAATAGTACCAATGTCATAAGTTAGATCTAAAAAAAATACAGCCAACCATGACTTGATCAATAACTCATAGAAACAACAAAGAGATACTAGATCATAACCTAATATGAAGATGACTAAAGTAGATCTAGGAGAGATCACGGCTGAAAGCACCTGAATCGGATGAGGAATCAGAGATGTAATGGGGTGTATCAAATGATAGATGTATCAAATTTAGAAAATTGAATCAAATCAAATAAATCATCTTTCCCTTAAAAGATTATCTTTTGAAATTTCTTTTTTTATAAAAATTAGCTTAAATTCAAATATCAAATGCTCTCTCTCTCTCTTTTTAAATGAATATGATTCTTTGAACAGATTTTCAAGTATATACTTTTAAGTTTTAAGAGGATTAGAGCTTTTTAAAGATTTGAATGGTGGAATCAAGCACAACATTTAATTCATTATTCATTCTTTTCTTTTCTTAAATAAATTTCAGTCAATTAAGCTAAAAAAAGATATATATCAGAAATATATCGAGCAAAATAAAGATAGTATCAGAACAAAAATAATTTTACAAAGATTTCTAAAGACATATTAAAAATTTTGTATTATATTCATATTTTTGAATGAGTTTTAAAATTATAAGTATGTATCAAAATTAATTTGATTGGAGTGAGAATATATTTCAAATTAGCTTTAACTCTAATTAGTTATCAAAAATGATTTGGCAATCAAATCAATTGAATTGAAACTGAATAATCACATGAAGGCTTAAGTTAAAAGGATCATAAAACAATCAAAGTTCATTGTCCTTAACTTAAATTAATTAGAATGTTCAGTCAAGACTAACTAGATAATATTTAACAAACAAACATCTTTTTCCTTATTTTTTAAGAGTAAATATCAAAAAATTCATCATCTTTTTCATAATTATTATTGGATAAATTTACCTTTTAGCTTTTTTTTCCTATTTTGAAAGAATACAACAAATTTAGAATGAATATCTTTTCCTTTTTAAAAAAAAAAATATTTATGAACAATATGGATTAAAAACACATCTTCCCCTTTTTGAATAAAATAAATGCATTAAACAAAATTATTTTAAACTTCAAAGATTCAAGAGAGATGGAATATTTCAAAGATTAAAGATTTTAAATAGATCATTCAAAACAAATTATAAGATATATTCAATTTTCAGGGATCATCTCTTCTTTTCTTTTATTATTATATATATATATTTTAAGATCAATAAAATACAAGACAAATGTTAAGCTGTCTGATATCAATTGATTAAAAACTAAAATCCTCTTTGAATATTTGGTTTTAATATCTTCTTTGAAATATTTTGCTTGACATCAATATCAAAAGACTTAAAGAGTATTTTTCTTATATTTATTTTTCAAAATTAATCAATTTGAACAAGGCATGAATATTCATCAATAATCCTATTTTAAGATCAAAAATGATTTCTTGATACTAATTAATTTTTAAAAAGAATAATAAAATGATCAAAATATGTAAAATAAAAATAGTTATTTAAAATGAATCAAATGATCAAAATCATTAGAATGCTCAAATAAATACATGAGATAAGTAAAGTATAATTGTTTATCCATGATTTTTCTTATTAAGTTCAAAAATATTTTTTCTTCCTATAGTCAAGAAAAAGACAAGAAAGATGGATAATTTTTAACTTAAAGCGATGAAATTAAGTCTCAAGGATTAATCCAAAAAAAATTAGTAGAGGATAAGTTGGGATCAAAAGAAGGATATTTAAGCAAAAGGATCTAGAATTTTTAATTCTCTCCTAATTTCATAAAATTTATCTTTACTCAAGGCTTTAGTAAAAATATCAGTTAATTATTTTTTAGTACAAACATAATCAAGAATTATATCATTATTTTGAATATGCTCTCTTATGAAATGATGTCTTATTTTAATATATTTTGATCTAGAGTGTTGGATTGGATTCTTAGATAGATTTATGATGCTAGTATTATCACATCTTATGGGAGTTTTATTTAGTTTGATGCCAAAGTCCTCAAGTTATTGTTTAATTCATAAGATTTGTACACAACAACTTTCGACTACAATGTATTCAGCCTCGGCCATAGATAATGCTATCAAATTTTGCTTCTTACTAAATCAAGAGATTAAGTTAACTCCTAAAAATTAACAAGTTCCACTAGTACTTTTTCTATCTAATCTACATCTAGCAAAGTCTGTATCTGAATATTCAATTAAATTGATTAATGAATTCTTAGAGTACCATAAACCTATGGATTGAGTTCCTTTTAGGTATTTAAATATTTTTTTATAGCATTTAAATATGATTCTTTTGGATTAGATTGAAATCGTGCACATAAACAAACACTAAATATGATATCTGAACTACTAGCAGTTAAATACAATAATGAATCTATCATGCCTCGATAAATCTTTGAATCAATACTTGTACCTCCTTCATTCTTGTCAAGCTTTCATGATGGACTCATGGGGGTACCAATGGCTTTGGAGCTCTCCATTCTAAATTTTTTAAGTAGCTCTCTTGTGTACTTACTTTGGATGATGAAGATTTCTTTCTTTATTTATTTGATTTGAAGTTCGAGGAAAAATGTTAGTTCACCTATCATGCTCATCTCGAACTCTTCTTGCATGAGCTTAGCAAAATCTTGACATAAAGTTTCATTAGTAGATCCAAATATAATGTCATCAACATATATTTGTATTACTAAGATATCATCATGATCTCTTTTAATGAAAAAGATTGTATCTATATTTCCTCTTGAAAACCCATTATCAAGCATTAATTTACTTAATCTTTCATATCTAGCCCTACATGCTTGTTTTAAACCATATAATGCTTTGTTTAATTTAAAAATATGATTTGGAAAAGCATGATTTTCAAAATTGAAAGGTTGTCCTATATAAACTTCTTCGACAATATATCCATTTAGAAAAATACTTTTAATATCTATTTGAAATAACTTGAAATTCATAAAACATGCATAAGTGAGTAAAAGTCTAACTGCTTCTAGTCTAGCAACATGTGCAAAGGTCTCATCAAAATCAATTTCCTCTTCTTGATTATAATCCTTTGCAACTAATTTTGCTTTATTCCTAATTTTATTTCTATTTTCATTTAATTTATTTTTATATATCTATTTTGTACTAATTATTGGATAATTTTTAGGTCTTGATACTAAGGTCCATACATTATTTCTTTCGAATTGATTAAGTTCCTCTTGCATTGCATTTATCAAATTATAATCTTTTTCAGCTTCATCTATGGTTTTAGGTTCAAAATAAGAAATAAATGAAAAATAATTATATGCATCTCTAAGTGAAGAGCGAGTTCTTATCCCATGTGTAGGATCATCAATAATTAATTCTTTGGGGTGATTGTGAACATACCTTCATTCTTTTGGAAGATCATTTGTACCTTGACGTTATTCTCGTTGTCCTTCACCTTCATTTTCTTACTTGTCTTCATGATCCTCTTCATTTTGAATTGTTGAATTCTTTAGAGTGATCTCCTTCATTCCTTCTATAAGGGGATTTGCATCATCAATACCCTTACTCTTCCTTAATGGAAGATCATTAGTCTCATCAAAAATAATATTTATTGACTCTTCTACTACTAAGGTTCTTTTGTTAAATACTCTAAAAGCTTTACTAGAAGAGGAGTAATCAAGAATTTTGCATCAAATTTTTCTAGTTTTTTTTTACCATTGTTCAAAATAAAACATCGACAACCAAAAATATGAAAATATGCAATGTTAGGTTTTCTTCCTTTCCAAAACTCATAAGATGTTTTCTTTAAAATTAGTCTGATTAGGGCATGGTTTAAGATATAACATGCCATATTAATTACTTTCTTCCAAAAGTATCTTAGGAGGTTGCTTTCACATAGTATGGTATGGGCTATTTCTTCTAGAGTTCTATTTTTTTTTCTACCATTTCATTTTGTTGGGATGTCCTAGGTGCTGAAAAATTATGGCTTATTTTTTTTCATCACAAAATTTTTTAAAATCTTGGTTTTCAAATTCAGTTCCATGATCACTTCAAATGCTTTGAATTGAAAATCCTTTTTCATTTATAACTTCTTGGTAAAACTTTGAGAAAACATGAAAAGTTTCATCTTTGTGTGCCAAAAAAAAAATGCATGTAAAACATGAGTAGTCATCGATAATTATAAAACAATAATATTTTTCACCTATGTTTGTTGTTCTTGTTGGATCAAACAAATCCATGTGTAATAGTTCCAATAGCCTAAAAGTTGAAATAATGTTCTTAGATTTGAATGAAACTCTAGTTTATTTATCTAGTTGGCATGAATCATAAATTTTATCTTTTTCAAAGTTCAATTTTGGTAAACCGATAACTAATTTCTTTTTGATAAGCTTTGAAAGTGAATGCATACTAATGTGTGCAAGCCTACAGTGCCAAAGCCAACTAGTCTTATTAATTTTGGTATTCATAGCTACTAGACATTGCATGTTTATCATAGAAAGATCATTCAAATCTACCATATAAATATTACCATATCTATGTCTAATAAATTTAATGACATCATTATTGGGACTAGTTACAATACATAATGAAGATTCAAAAATAATTTTATAATTCTTATCATAAAGTTGACTATTGCTTAAGAGATTATGTTTCAAACCATTTACTAATAAAATATTTTCAATATACTTGGAGGGAGTGATACCAATGTTACATATACGAATAATCTTTTCTTTGCCATTGTCTCCACAGATGACCATTCCTCTACTTTTAGCATCAAGCATGATGAATTGGGACTCATCACTAGTCATGTGTCTTGAGCATCTGCTATTAAGATACTATCTTCGATTTTCTTCTTTGGATGCAAGACACATCTACATGCAAAATCAAGTCCTTACTCCAGGTACCCAAGTTTTCTTGGATCCTTTAAGGTTAGTCACTATGATTTCTTTTGGAACCCATATTTTCTTTACATTTAAATTGTTAGAGAAACATGTATAAGGTTTGTGTCCTAGTTTATCACATTTGAAGTAAGTAACATTTAAAAATTTATTGCTTTATGAATTTATAAAAATATTTTTTAGAAATTTTTATTTTTTTAGGGGGTTACAGCCTAGACCAGCTTTATCATAAATGATCTTTTGATTTTCAAGAATCATATGAAGTTTATTTGAACTTAAAGTAAATTTTTCAACTATTGATTTTAGCTTGTCGATTTTATTTTTTAAATTTAGGTTCTCTTAAGTTAAGACTAGTTTTCCACTTAGGATAATTTTTTTTTTTTAGCAAGACTTGATTCTTAAATTTTAGATCCTTATTTTTAGTTGCTAATTTTTTTAAATCATCTACCAAATCATAGAAGGCTTCTTAAAGTTCTTCGAATGTAAATTCATTTGAGATTTCAGCATTTACCTCATTTTCATATGCCATAAGGCATAGGTTGGCTTGTTCATAAGCTTCTTCCTCTTCAGAACTTAAGTCATCACTGTCACTCCATGTTGCCACCATAGCCTTTTTCTTGTATTTCTTGAAAATCTTTTTAAGTTGAGGACATTCAAACCTAAAGTTCTCCAGTTTCTTACATTCATAGCGAATAAGGAGCTACTCCCTATCCTTTTTCTTGCTATGCTCCCCTTTTGTAGGTAGCCTCTTCCTCATCCCTTATTTTTTCTTCAAAAATCTCTGGAACTTTCTTATGATGAGGGCTATTTCTTATCTTTTATTTCATCAGATTCCTCATCTTGTTGAGTGGTGGATTTAAGGACTATTATCTTTTTTTTTCTTGACATCTTTTTCTTGATGTTGTTTCATGCTTAGCTCGTGCGTCATTAGTGATCCTAGAAGCTCCTCTAAGGATAAAATATTTAGATCTTTGGCTTCTTGGATTGCAGTCACTTTGGCCTCCCTTGTCCTTAGCAAAGATCTAAGAATCTTCCTCACAAGGTCACTATTAGAATAAGACTTGCTATGACTTTTAAGACTATTTATAATATCCATAAATCTAGTAAATATTTTAGTTATTGACTCATCATGTTCTATTTTGAAAAGTTCATATTTATGCATAAGCATGTTAATTTTTTACTCCTTAACCTGATTAGTGCTTTCATGAGTTACTTCTAACCTATCCCATATTTTCTTAGTCGACATGCATATTGAAATGTGATTAAATTCATTAGCATCTAAAGCACAATATAAAACATTCATGACACTTGCATTAAGTTGAGCAATTTTCTTATCAACCTCATCCCATTCTTTTTTGGGTTTGGTTGATTCTACACCATCAATTATCTTAGTGGATGTGTGTGGTCCATTAACTATGATACTCCACATATCATAGTTAAGTGCTTGTATGAATATACTCATCCAAGCTTTTCAATAGGTATAGTTTGATCTATTGAAAAGTGGAGGTCAGTTTGTGGACTACTCCTCGTCTAAAAAAATACTAACTTGGGTTGTTATAGATCTTTGGCTTTTTGATGATTATATAAAAGTAGGGCTAGAGCATCGAGCTTTGATATAACTCATTGTCCAGCTATACAACCTAAGAGGGGGGGGAGTGAATTGGGTTTTTTAAATTTTAAAGCTAATTTAAAAATATCAAGATTGAATGATGATATGCAAATTATGTGTGTTAAGTAATTTGGTTAGATAAAAATATAAAAAATTAGAAAGTAAAAATTTAGTAAATTAAGAAAAGAAAGATAACAAACACACCACAAACAATAAAGATTTATAGTGGTTCGGTGCTTTTCTTGCACCTACATCTATTCCTCAAGCTTCTATTTAAAAATTCAAAACCACTAAATGTATTCAAAAAGAATACAAAGTTGATACCTCGACCCTAGCTATCCCAAGCTAGTACACTTATTTCTTGGATACAAGCCAACCCTACACACTCTGATTTAAGGCTCGGATCAACCCTCCCAAGTTTTGGAACGCCCCCAAAACTTGAATCAGAATAATAAAGCAGAGTATAAGAGTTAATGATAATTAAATACAAGTTTAGCTCCCTTAATGAACAAATAAAATCTTATAAATGCTTTTCATAATAATGGAGAAAGCTTTTCTGATTTTTCTCAAGATTGTTGAAGACTTGAATAAGCTCTTGAGAGGTTGGTAAACTTAAAATAAAAGCTTCTTTGCTTTAAGATGATTTTTTGCTTAGGACTGAATTGAATTCATGAAATCTCTTATGTTTTTTCCTTTTTATAGCCTTTTAAATCTTCAATGGATGGAGGAGAGAATTCTGAGCAAGATTTGTAGCCATTAAAGATCTTAAAAAAATTATTAAAAGCTATCAAAATGGGATAAAACTAGCCATTGTAGTAGATTTTCATCACAGGGGTCAACCTCTAGCATAGAGGTCGACCTCTGAGATAGAATCTAGAAAATTGACTATTCTATATTTTTGGCCTTTGGAACAGTAGAGGTCGACCCTTGGCATAGAGACAGTGTGCTAATTAGTCCGTTTCAGTAGGGGACGACCTAGGGGTCAATCCTTTTGCTTTAAACTTGATTTTCTCTTAAAATATGCATCCAAAAATCATGGGACTACCTCCAAAGTTTTAGAAATCTTCTATACTTGCTCTTGAGGCTCTCGGATCAAAACTTGATAAAATTATATTTTTTTTTCTAAAATATAAAAAAAAAATTTTAAGCCAAATTTATTAGTAATCTCCTGAAATGCTTTGTAATCATCAAAATCAATTCTTGGAGTAACAAGCTTGCAAGCATGTGTCTAAACCATGACAGCCCTTGTATATGTATTGATTCTTTGAGTTTTAATGAATGAGATCAAATCTTTTTCTCCCAAACCCTAATCTCTCTCTTTCTCCCTCTCCCTTTGGTCTTCTCCGTGCTCCAACAACATCTTGGCTGCCACACCCAAAAAGGAAATAAAAGGAGGCACTAGGATTTCTAGCGCCCCACCTTTGCTTGCTGCCCCTTAAGATCTCCTTCTTGGCCACCCAAGAGAGGTTTCATGCCTAGGTTTTTGATGTTTTAGAGGCTCCATCAAGTGTGCTTCTGGATCTAAAATGGTGAGTTTTAGATCTGGAAGAGAAAGAGTTCAAAATGAAGTAGAAAAATTGGTTGATAGGATCTACAAGGTTGCTAATTCTCATAAGGCTATTTTTGTGTTGCCGTTTGATTGATCATCAAAGACCTCCAAGATCTCTCCTTGCTAGATCCAGAAGTTCATGACCTTGGAAAAGTGCTCCAACAGAAACCACATGAGAAAAAAAGAAGGAAGACTAACAAACAAACACAATAAAATATATATGGATTGGCCTCAAGCCTACCTCTATGGGGTATGCAAACTTCATTAAGAGAGAAATAAAATTAAATAAATACAAAAAAAACTTACTACTCAATCATTGTACAAGAGTCTCTGAACAAAAAATCCTAAAATTCTTACAAAAACTCTTTGAAACCTCTCAAGAAGTCTCTCAGCACCACCAACACGTTACCAGCTCTTCGATGTAATAAATGGCTCATTAATCAAACTTATATAAACTTCAAAAATATTAAAATAGTATTTCAATAGGAAATCTAGTCCAAAACATAGTTGAGAACTCTTTCTAGCCATCTAATTATGACTGGATTGAACTAAAGCCACTTGATCATGCAATCAGCCTTCAGATCAAGCCTAGACTCTTTTTGGGCCATCCGATCATGATCGGCTCACTCCAGAGCCATCAAATCATGTAAAACACATCCAGACCATGCCCGAATTTGATACAGACCATCTGATCTCGATTAACTTGCTTCTAAGCCATTGGATCATGATTGATCCATGCATAGAGCCATGAGTCATGAGAACCTGAGTGGGAAATGGTCGGCCAATCCATTGGATCGTGAAAAGAGGTGGAAAATGCCCGCCAGTCCACCCCTCAGGCATGGACGATGAAACTGGCCTGGGTGCACCCACTAGGCTTATGCATGATCGTACGCATCTGGGCTAGCTCAGTGCATGGCTGAACCAGTGCCATGGGTTGTTGGGCCTAGCCCATCCTGTCGCTGGTTTGTGCCAGCCTATGGGCTACTTCGATGGCTCATGGGCCATACAAACTACTCCTAGCACTCCCTCGCACATATCCCCTCCTTCTGAACTCCATTTTGGCTGTTCTTAGTCTCTTTGGATTTAGTTCATTATCTTGAACCTTGTTTTAGTCTTATTATGGACCAAACTTCAAGATATTTTTCTCAAAAATCTTACCTCGACTTGATGTTCGGCCTCCACCTATTTCTGAGAGCCTATGATCCATCTCACCCCATACCCTGGGGCACACTTGCTGTCTCATGGATGGGCAAACATGAAAGTTGAATAAGACGTTTGATCCTACCTCCATCTTGGGTTGTATTTACTCTAACCAAAGATCTACTTAAAGAAGTCTCCTACAATAATAGAAACTTTACTTTGTGATATCACTGTCGTGCCCCCGACTATTCCATTTTGTGCCCGATCCACCTCCACTTGGAGCTCTACCTTGCACTAGACTCCCTCTGGCTCTTGAATCTCTACCTCACACCGAGATCCCTATAGCATAGTAATGTCCTCTAGTCCTCTTCTTTTCCTCTAGAGTAACCCTATCATAGTGCATGACCTTCAAGATTCCATCACTAGCTACCCACCTATAGCCGTTTGAATCTAGTCTACTTAGTGAGATAAGATTCCATTTGAAATTGGGTATGTATCATACCTCCCCCAATCTCCTCACCGCACCATCATATATCCTCTAGCTGAACGTTCTAATGCCTCTGATCATAGCTTGATCCATCTGATAGATGAACGATGCCTTTACTGCTTTTTAGAAAGTCAAACTACTCTCCATAATAAATATGATAGGTACATATAGAATCTAAAATCTACTATAGAAACAAGTAGATACCTCATTAGATATCAATAGGACATCATCCTCTAACTTATTACTGACCATTGCTGCAGTAGCCCTCATCCGATCTCTAAGTTGAGGATAATTTCTAACATGATGCCCCAACTCATCACACCGGTAGCACCTGATCTTGCTAGGATCCCTTGTCTTAGACCTAGATCATCCTCCTCATGATTCCTTGCCACTTTGTCTGCTGTAACCTGCTCCTCCAAAAACTACCAAAGCTGAGTTGCCACCATCTGAGCTCGAAGCTGAATTCTCTCTCTCTTAAGAATCTCATTTCAGGGAATTGCCATAGTGATCTTGTCCATCTTAATGATGCTCTTCTCCACTAGAAGAGTAGTCACCAAGAACTTATATGAAGGAAGAAGTAACATTAGCAAAACCAATGCCCTAGTCTTTTCCTCAACTATCTCACTTACACTAAGAAGATTGGTGAGATCTTTTGAAAGTGGCTTAGATGCTCCTGCATGCTCTATCCCTTATCTATCTAAGTAGAACTACCTCCAGAGGAAGAGAGTATTGATGGACTTTGCCATGTACAACTCCTCAAGCTTTGATCATAGTACCATCAGAAAAGTCTCGTCAAGTACATGAATCACTATCTCATCCATCAGGTACATATGGATGGTACTCATCATTTGCATCTGTAGCTACTCCCAAGTCCTCTCCTCTATGGTGGCTGGCTTCTTCTCATTTAAGAGAGCATCGATCAATCCATGTTGGATGAGCACGTCTTTCACCTTACTTGCCACAAGGAGAAATTACTCTTCTCATCGATCTGGTTGATCTCCATATTGATTGTGCTTGTTTTCTCCATCTTCTAATCTTGATCAACACTACCTCTATCTAGATAGCTTGACACCACTTGTCTATAGTAACCAAGCTCTGACACCATATGTAGGGGTAGATCTCTTAATTGTAGAACATGGATCAATCATCCAAGATCACAACAACGATCGGTAGAGGATGTTGATACCACACAAGAAAGGGAAGAAGAAAGACCAACAAATAAATACAATAAAATATATGTGGATTAGCCTTAAGCTTACCTCCATAGGGTGTATAAACTTCACTATAAAAGTAATAAATACAAGAAGAACTTACCACTCAACTCTTGTACAAGAGCCTCTCAATAAGAAGCTCCAAAATTCTTACAAAATCTCTCTAAAATCTCTTAAGAAGTCTTTTAGCACTACCAGAATGTCACCAGCTCTTTGATGTAATAAACAGCTTTTCAATTGGAGTTATATAGACTCCAAAAATTTTGAAATAATGTTTCAGTAGGAAATCTAGTCCAAAACATACTTGAGAATCCTTTTTGGCCATCCGATCATGACCAACTTGAACTAGAGCTATCCAATCCTGCAATCAGCCTCTAGATCAAGCCTAGAGTCTTTCTAGGCTGCCCGAACATGATCGGCTCACTCTAAAGCTATTGGATCATGCAAAACACATCCAGATCATGCTCGGATCTAAAATGGACCGTCCAATCTTGGATTGTGATCGGTCCATGTGTAGAGCCATGAACCATGACAAACTAAGTGGGAAATAGCCAACTGGTCCACTGGACCATGGGAAATGGGGTGGGAAATGCCAGCCAATCCATCGCTCAAGCATGGACCACAAAACTGGCTTGGGCATGCTAGTTGGGCCTGCATGCCCTTATGCGGCCTGTACACGCTCACCATGCCCACATGCTCATGCATGTCTAGGTCAACTTGGCACCATGCACTACCGAGCCTGGCCCACACTACTACCAGCCTGCACCAACCTGCACCATCCTATAGGCTCCTTCAGCAACTTGTGGATCGTACAACCTGCTCCCAATGCTCCCTCGCACGTATCTCCTCTATCTAGACTCTGTTTGGGCTGTTCTTAGATTCGTTGGATTCTATTCATCATCTTGGATCTTGTTTTGGGCTTATTATGGATCGAACTATTATGATATCAACTCACTCTGATACCACTTATTGATGATCTAGTACTAGATTATTGCAATAGGAAGAAAAAAGAAAATAAAATAAGAACAACAATCAAGTATGTGGATCAGCCTAAAGGCTTACCTACATGGGGTATGCAAAACATCACTATGAAAGAGAATAATAAGTACAAGAGAACTCCTATTCTTAACTCCCTATACATAAATCTCTCTCAACTAGAAGCACTCTCACAAAAGCTCTCTCAAAATCTCCAAGAAGACCCTCAACAGTTACAAGATGCTCTGCCCTCACAGCCTCCACGTCGAATGCTATGTACCTATTACTTCTCTCTCACAGGCTATACGTACCCGACACTCTGTCAAGCTCCTCTTGATGGCTGCTAGAGCCTCTCTAGGTGCGACACCTTGCCACACACATCATACTTTGCTCCATAGCATCTCAGGCCTTTAAATAGGATGAGAATCCTCTTCTCAGCGCTTCATAGAAGTCCTAACAGGGCTTTGTCTCCTAATGTGAGTCGAAGAGGATTTTGATGGAGTCTTAGAATATCTCCTAGCCTTCAGATCATGATCGTAGCCCTCCGTGGCCACTGAATCCTATGGTCCATATACAATTTTCGTAGATCCGTTCAATTAATTACAATCCAAGTCTAAACAAAAAATTTCATTTTATTCTGTTCGCTTCCATCGAGATGGCTCTATCAGAGGTCGAGATAGCTCGACTTCATCTTGGCCCAAGTACCTGCTTTCTATCTACCTGAGAGGACTGCCTCGACTACGGTCTGAGCCAGCTCGAGTCAGCTCGAACTCATATCTGAGCCAGGCCAACTGCTGTGTTGATACTGATTCTTCTCTACTATGGCTCAAATTTAAGGCATCAAATCCTAACAATCTCTATCTCGACTCGACATTCAACCTTCACTTGACTTTGAGAGCTTTTGGATCCTCTCACCCCCATGCCCTGGGGTAATCTCCTACTGTCTCATGGATAGGCAAATATGAAAGTCAAGCCAGGCCGCTTGATCCCACCTCCGTCAATGGCTGTAACCCTCCTGACCTGAGACCTGCTTGGGATAGCCTCCTATGGTAATAAGAACTTTACCTTATGACATCGCATGTCATCCTCCCAAGTCTCCTATCTCATGCTCGATCCAACTCCATTTGGAGCTCCACCTCACACTGGACTCCCTATCATGTGGTAATATCCTCCATACTTTCTTCCTCTTAACACCATCCTACTATCGCCATGACCTTTAGGATTCCTCCATCAGCTTTTCATCTGAAGCTGGTCCAATCCAGTCTACTTAGTGAGGTTATATTCTTCTTAAAGTTGGGTATGTATCAGATTTCAGCCAACTTCTTCACTATTCTATCATAGAGCTTCATGCCAACCATCCCGCTACCCTTAATCTCACAGCTCGATCTATCTGGTAGAAACACAGTGCCCTTACTGGTTTTCAGAGAGTCAAACATCTCTTCTCTACAACATACATGATGAAAATAAGTAGAATCCATAATCCATTAGAAGAAAGAAGTAGATACCTCATTAGTAATCAGAAGGACATCATCACTATCTTTTGTATCACTACTAGCCATCGCTATAGTAGGATGTATTCAATCCTTGAGTTATGGG
The DNA here is from genome assembly GCA_006176705.1 of Cocos nucifera. Taxonomy (NCBI): domain Eukaryota; kingdom Viridiplantae; phylum Streptophyta; class Magnoliopsida; order Arecales; family Arecaceae; genus Cocos; species Cocos nucifera. The sequence continues at coordinate 375,315 of QRFJ01001195.1, forward strand.
CAATCCTTGACTCGATATCCCAACTCATCATACTGATAGCACCTGATCTTGCTCTGGTCTCTTATCTTGGACTTAGATCATCCTCCTCACGATCCTCTGCCACTCCATCTTCTACCGTCTGCTCTTCCAAAAATTGCCAAAGCTGAGCTACTGCCATCTGAGCTCGAAGCTAGGTTCTCCCTCCTAAGAATCTCATTCTGAAGAATCATCAAAGTCACCTTTTGCATCTTGATGGTGCTCTTGTCTACAAGAAAAGCTGTCATCAAAGACTCATATGAAGGGAGAAATGATGCTAGCAATACCAACATCCTGATCTTCTCCTTAATTTTTTCAATAATGCTGAGGAGATCGATAAGGATCTTCTGAAAGTTAGATAAATGCTCCTGCACGCTCTGACCTTTGTCCATCCACAACTAGTAGAATTGTCTCCAAAGAAATAGCACGTTGATGAGTAACTTTGCCATGTACAACTCATCAAGCTTTGACCATAGTATCATTGGACAAGTCTCGCCAAGTATATGAATTACGACATCATCCACTAGGTACAAGAAGATCATACTCACTATTTGTATCTGGATCTGCTTTCAATCCTTCACCTCCATGGTGGCTGGCATCTTGTTGTATAAGAGAGCATCGATCAATCTATGTTGGATAAGGACATCCTTTACCCTTGCTTGCCATAAGGAGAAATTATCCTTTCCATCAAACCTATTGATCTCTATCTTGATTGTATTTATCTTCTTCATATTCTTCAAACTTTATCACCACTACTGCAATCTATGCTCTGGTACCAGCTGGCTCTGATACCAATTATTATGATATCAACTCACTCTGATACCACTTGTTGAGAATTTAGTATCAAATTATTATGGCAAGAAGAAAAAAGAAAATAAAATAAGAACAATAATCAAGTACGTGGATTAGCCTAAAGGCTTACCTCCATAGGACGTACAAAGCTTCACAATGAAAAAGAATAACAAGTACAAAAGGAGAACACCCACTCTCAACTCGCTATACATAAATCTCTCTCAACTAGAAGCTATCCTCACAAAAGCTCTCTCAGAATTCCCATGGAGATCCTCAGTAGCTACAAGATGCTATATCCTCATGGCTTCTGCACTAGATGCTATGCACCTGTTGCTTCTCTCTCACAGGCTACACATACTTGGCACTCTGCCAATCTCCTCTTGGCAGCTGCCAGAGTCTCTCTACATGCCATGTCTTGCCACACATACCACACCTTGCTTCACAACATCTTAGACTTTTAAATAGGATGAGAATCCTCTTTTCAATAATTTACAAGAGTCCTAATAAGGATCTATCTCCTAATATCAGTCGAACAGGATTTTGATGGAGTGTTGGAATATCTCCCAACCTTTAGATCATAACTGCAATCCTTCGTGGCCATTGAATCATGTGGTCCACACACAACTCCAATAGACCCCTTGGACTAATCACAATCCGAGTCCAAATAGAAAACCTCATCATATTCTATTCACTTCCATCGAGCCAGCTCTGTCAGAGGTCAAGTTGGCTTGATCGTGTCTCACACGAATAGGTGCTTTCTATCTGCTTGAGAGGGTTGGCTCGATTATGGTCCAAGCTAGCTTGGTCTCAGTCTGAGCTGGCTTGAATCCATATTTAAGCCAGCCTGACTGCTATGCTGATACTAATTCTCCTTTATTATGGATCGAATTTGAGGCATCAAATCCTAACACGGCCTGAACACCTACTTCTTGCTCTACTCACCATTGCTCACCTCATCGATTCTGCAATCTCGATGCTCCTATCTCAGCATCTTGGCTTTTCAGTCCCTATGCTGCTGCTCGCCCCGTCGGATCCACGGTCCAAACATCCTGATCCCATGTCCCCACTTTTGATCCACTCACCACCACTCCCCTCATCAGTTCTACCATCTTGATGGCCCGATCTCGACATCCCTCGATCTGATCCCCATGTCGTAGCTCATCTTGTTGCTTTTGCCATCCCGACATCTCTCTCCCATGTCCCTACTTCCTGGTCTGCTCATCGTCGCTCCCTTGCCAGTTTTGCCATTCTAGTCCAGCTTTCCTATCCCCACGCCACTGCTCTCCTCACTAGATCCACCATCCCCATGCCCAGTTTGGCGCATCCCTATTGCCTAGTCTCCATGCCATAGGCCAGTTGGAACCAAATCTAGAGTTTCAAGACTAGAACTTGAAACTTTTTCAAGATCTAGTAGCGAAAGATTGAAATAAATCAAAATTTATTCTTAAAATTAGCGAATATCCTAGATCTAATATCTATTACATGATTATGGCATGAGATTTGTTGGTGCAGAATTTGGTTGATGTCAGATCGAGCTAGAGTGGAGGAGGATGAGGTTGCTGTTGGTGACCTGCAAAACAAAATTCCGTCTGAAGTCGATGGGGGTAGCTCCAATAGGATCCTCCAATGGTCAAGTTAGCTCTGACCAACAGAAATGGAGTGCTTAGTGTGGAGTTCGATAGAGTTTAGAGAAAGAGAGGAGAGCTTAGAGCTTAGAGTAAGCATATTTGAAGGGTCCCTTTTTATAGGCAGAGCTTATTGTAACTGCCTTGATTAATGACTGTTGTAATCATCTTGATAAATGCCAATCATGATTGACTTGATAAATACTGATCGTGTTGTCTTGATAAATGATAATCATAATTATCGTGATAATTATAACCATTCAGTAGTGAGATCCCCTGTAGGAATCTATCTAAAGAAACAGTTTGTAAGGAGTTTGGCTTTCATAAAAGCCCGACTATAGGAGGAGTCCAGAAGGAGTTTGGCTCTCGTAGAAGCCCGACTGCTGGAGGAGCCTGGAAGGAGTTTGGCTCCCATAGAAGCTCAGCCACTGAAGGAGTCTAGAAGGAGTTCGGCTCCCATAGAAGCTCGACTGCTGGAGGAGTTCGGAGGGAGTTCGGCTTTCATAGAAGCTCGACTGCCGGAGGAGTTCGAAAGAAGTTCGGCTCCCATAGAAGCCTGGCTGCTAGAGGAGTCCGAAAGAAGTTCGACTTCCATAGAAGCTCAACTGCTAAAAGGGTTTGGCTGGGGCTCGACCGCTGAGAAGTTCGGCTAGGTTTGTCTGCTGAGTAGTTTGGCCACTGAATGAATCCGACTACTAGGAAGAGAATTTTCGATTGAAGCTCTTCCATGATTACCAGCTGCATTAAGCTAAGCTTTAGACTAGACTTCAATAGGAGTGGGATTTATCCCCAGCACTAGTCCCCCACTCCCAAGTTCGAAACTCGAAGGAAGTACAAAAAGAGCGACTGCCGAAGTCCTCTTCAAGGCTCTGCACCTTATCTCCAGCTAAGGTTGAAAGTGTAGTTGAAGCTCGGGGGAGATCTTATCTCCTATTGTTGTCGAGCACAATGAGACCGTCTTTGGGACCTTTCCTCTCATCCCATCTTCGGGTCTTCAACTTTGCTCACGTTAGGATGAGGTTCTCCTCCTATTCTTAACAGGCTATGGGGGCACATAAGGGCCATTGTCAGGGCCTCTCCCCCCATCTCGTCTAAAATGAACGAGACCTTCGACTTTGCTCACGTTAGGACGAGGTTCTTCTCCTATTCCAAATGGACTATGGGGGCACATAAGGGCCATTGTCAGGACCACTCCCTCCAACTCGTCTAAAATGAACGAGGCCTTCGACTTTGCTCACGTTAGGATGAGATTCTCCTTCTATTTTTAATGGGTTGTGGGGGCACATAAGGGCCGTTGTCAGGGCCTCTCCTCCCATCTCATCCTAAATGAATGAGGCCTTCGACTTTGCTCACGTTAGGATGAGGTTCTCCTCTTGTTCCTAACAGGCTATGGGGGCACATAAAGATCGTTGTCAGGGCCTCTCCCCCCATCTCATCCTAAATGAATAAGGCCTTCGAAGCTTGGGAGAGATCTTATCTCTAGCCGAGGTTGAAGGACTTTGACTTGCTCATGTTAGGACGAGGTTCTTCTCCTATTCCTAACATGTCCACTATTGACTGCTTCTTCCTTATCATCACATAGTTTTTGCATAGTTTTTTTCTATCATCACATAATTTTTTGCATAGTTTTACATATTTTTTCCTGTCATCACATAATTTGGAGTGAGCTCCTCTTGGCTTTGACGCTAGAGATGATGGATCACCAAAGTACCAAGCTCCTCCCAAATGTGGCATCGATGATACGGAAAGCGACCGATCTTTCTATTGTTCCTCCATCATTAGTGGTTCTGGCTATGGCAGCACCATCGATCGATCTTCTCCTGCTTCAGACTGGCATCCGAGGAATCGACCCAGCTGACCTCTCCTGATGAGCTCCTCAATTTTATCTTAGAGCTGAATATATTCTTCAGTGTTATGGCCATGGTCGCAATGATGGAGGCAGTACTTGCTTCGATCATGCTTGTTTGAGGGAGATCGTAATTCTTCTGGTCTTAGTAGTTGGTTTCTAATTTTCGTCAGAACTTGGGCCTTAGAAGCACTGAGGGTGGCATAGTTATAGAACCTTTCAGGAGGAGAACTTCTTCGTGCCCTTTTGTCGAGGCTTCTTTGATGACGAGCTCAAGGAGTTCGGGCTCGCTTGCACCCGAGGGGAGTCCATGAGTGCAGTCGAACTTCACTCGACTCTCCATCGGTGGTGGGTTTATTAGACTCGTCCACCCACCACTCTTCTGTGACTTCTTCATCCTTCAATTTGAAGGCTTCTTCCATATGGGCATATCTCTGGGCCCGGGCTAGCAGATTGGCAAAGTTCCTAAGGTACTTTTTTTCCAAGAAAAATAGTAAATCATTCTTCTGAAGGCCGCCCTTAAGCGTGACCATTGCAACAGACTGGTCCAGGTCCTAGATCTCCAATGCCACAGCGTTAAATTGGGTGACATAAGTTTGGATGGATTCTTCCTCCTTCTGCTTGACATTCATCAGGAAATCTAAACTTCAGTGGGGACGTCGGTTGCTGATGAAGTGATCCACGAACTGATGGCTCATCTAATTAAAAGAGAAGATCGTACCCGACTTCAATACTGAGTACCAATTTCTTGCTGCTCCCTTTAAGGTACATGAGAAAGCCCGACATAATATGGCATCTGCTGCGCCATGAAGCAGCATCATGGTTCGGAAGGCCTCTAGATGATCAACCGGATTAGAGGTTCCATCGTAGCTTTCAAGTTGAGGGAGCTTGAAGTTTGATGGAACAGACTCTTGCATAATTCGAAAAGAGAAAGGAGGATCGGTGTGGACGTCGTCATGGTGAGCTAGTGCGATGTGGCTGAGCACCTCATTCCGTCGGTCCATCTCTCATAGTTTGTGATTGAGGATGTCGTCTCGGTTGTAGACTTTGGAGGGCTTCCGACTATAGATGGGGAAGGTCTCCTCCGGAGGAGAACCATGATCTGAACTTAGATCCTCTGCTCTTTGTTTTCCGTCCTAATGGCGATGGGCATGCCCTCCATCGATGGTGGGTTTCTTAATGGAGTCATCGTCGGGCACTGCTGCATGGCCTGTACCATCTTGGTAAGGCCCTGAATCTACTGCATCAGTAGGTTAAACTATTTCAGATCAACTATGGCTGTAGGTGGAGCTTGAGTTATCGAAGCTGGAGTGGGAACTGATGTATCTGGATGGGATCTGACTGTAGAGGCCATTGATCGTCGGGTCGAAGCTTTCCTAGGAGGCATTTTTTCTAGGAAGAACTCTCGATCGCTGCTAAGCACTCCTTTAAGATCAAGGGAATCTTAAGAACAAAGGGCCCTCCTTCTAGCACCAAATTTGTTGGTGCAGAATTTGGTTGATGTCGAATCGAGCTGAAGTGGAGGACGAGGTCATCGTCGGTGACTTGCAAAACAAAGTTCCATCCAAAGCCGATGGGGGTGGCTCCGATAGGATCCTTCGATGGTCAAGTTAGTTCTGGCCAATAGAAATGGAGTGCTCAATATGGAGTTCGACAAAATTTAGAAGAGGAGAGGAGAGCTTAGAGCTTAGAGTAAGCGTATCTAGAGGATCCCTTTTTATAGGCAGAGCTTGCTGTAACTACCTTGATTAATGACTGTCGTAACCATCCTGATAAACGTCGATCGTGATTGACTTGATAAATGCCGATCGTGTTGTCTTGATAAATGATAATCATAATTATCGTGATAATTGTAACCATTCAGTAGTGGGATCGCTTATAGGAATCCATCTGAAGGAACAGTTTGTAAGGAGTTCGGCTTTCATGAAAGCTCGACTGGAGGAGGAGTCCGGAAGGGGTTCGACTCCTGTAGAAGCCCAACTGCTAGAGGAGTCCAAAAGAAGTTTGGCTCCCATAGAAGCTCGATCGTTGGAGGAGTCCAAAAGAAGTTTGGCTCCCATAGAAGCTCGACCGTTGGAGGAGTTCGGAAGGAGTTTGGCTTCTATAGAAGCTCGACTGTTGGTGGAGTTCGACTTCCGTAGAAGCTCGGCTGCTGGAGGAGTCTAAAAGGAGTTCGACTTCCGTAGAAGCTTGGCTGCTGGAGGAGTCCGAAAGAAGTTCGACTCTCATAGAAGCGCAGCTACTGGATGAGTCTGGAAGAAGTTTGGCTTCTATAGAAGCTCGGCTGCTAGAAGGGTTCGGTTGGGGCTCGATCGTTGAGAAGTTTGGCTAGATTTGTCCGCTGAGTAGTTCGACCACTGAATGAATCCGACTACTAGGCAGAGAATTTTCGATTAAAGCACTTCCATGATTACCAGCTGCATTAAGCTAAGCTTCAGACTGGACTTCGGTGGGAGTGGGATTTATCCCCAATAAGATTAAATCAAAAATCAAAAACATATGATAGAGGAAAAATGTTGATCACGTCAACATCGATCTACATTTGGTCTATTACATATATGTAAGATAGGATCAGATCCATATTACATATACAAGTTAGATATTCTAACTTGCTGATCTGGATTGAAGGATGAAGCTTTGAGCTGTACATACGTTCGACTTCTAAGAGATATCCACACAAGCCTACGAACCCCAATCAGAAGTTCGATGCAAGAAATCAGCACAGTATGCTCGTACTGTGTTGAACCTTCTTTGACGGTCGATCGAATGCTTCCTTCTTTTAGATTTGTGAAAGGAATATGCCCTCAATCTAATCAAAATTTATATTTTGATAGGCTATTCTTTTGTCTTCCAAACTCATGTAATGATATTTTCAAATAAATAAAGACATTTTATTTTATCGTATGCTACATCTTAATTATTTATTTACGATTATGATGAATCCTATGAACTAGGGCTATAGTTTTAGGGAGATCATACTTGTGAAACCTAAAATCTCAAAATCTTAATCTAAAATATTCCTAGTTGATGGAACATTTAGTTAGGAATCAATATTTTCGGAAAGACTAGTACATCCTATGTATGCTTGATGTAAGGATGATTAATCTCACTATCACTTGTGTATGACACTAATATAAGAACATGGGTGCTCATTAGAGAATGAGTTTACTGAATTGATCCAATTTGAGAACATCTAATGGAGTCTTATCTACATGTCAATAGATGGTTCTCATACTGAGAGTTGTGCATGTATTCCTTTGACCTAAGACTACCATAGAACCTTGTATGCATGAATCCATATTTTGGTTCATACTTATTCATGACTTAGTCATGTACGGGATGATCTGAATATGGTAGATTATATATGGAGGTTATGGGTAGGTCAACAAAGAATCGATTACTCCTAGTAAGAGGAGATTGCATTCTACTTGCTTTAATCGAATGATAGTTCAGGAAGACTTTGATCAAAGTATGATGAAAATTAGAAAAGATTTCTAATATTTCATTAATCGAATCATCATCATACGATTAGAAGCAAAATGAGTATGAAAATGGTTTTGACATGATTCCATATCCATAGTCATATTCGGGATGCAGGATGATTGAAAGATCCTGTTGCATGGTAACTTTTCACTAAAGGATATTTTTGGTTTTTCCATCAAAATTCTATATCTTCCAAATAGATATGATACATTTCTAGATATTAATCTTGTCTTATGGGTTCAATCAAATTAAAGAGTTTAATTTGATTGTTAATTAGCAATAGTTCTAATTGATCAAATCGGATTAGCAAGTTTTGATCTAAATCAGTTTGGTTAAGTTCTAACCAAATTAGGTCAAATTATACCTAAATCCACTACTAGCTAGATATGAAACCCAATGGGTCATACATAAAAAGAATTGATCAAGAGTCTAATTAGATTAGATCATATTTGTAGGTTGAATATGCTAGCGCATATTGCAAACCCTAGCACCTAGATTCGAATCGAATTCGAATCAGGTTCGAATTTGGACTAATTAAATCCAATTTGAGTCCAATCGAATTTGGCTAATTGATTGGGTTGACCCTTGGCTTGCTGACCAAGGGATTGGGTGTTATAAATAAGCCACCCACATGCTAGAGACTCTCTTTCTTTGGCACATGGGATTTGGTCCATGTGCTAGGGACATGTGGTGCATGGATATGTTTTGACGCCAAAGTCTTCCTTAGTTTTTTTTTTATGTAAATTTTGTTACATGATTTTAGATGAAGAGAGAGTGCAGAAGAGTCCTTTTGCTAGTTATTCTTTTCATTGATTATCAAGTTTTTGGATAACCAAAGAGTCTTTGCCGCCCCCTTGCTTGTAGGTGCCTCTTGGACCACGTAAAAAGCCCTTTGGCTTTTTGATTTTTCCATGCCTTATCTCCACACCCACCTATTATTTGGCACACCTTTTGAAGGCTATTAGATGGCCTCTATGTCTAATCTCATTTCTTGACTTATGGTTCCACATATTGAAGTCTTGCGACTCTTCAGAAGAAACTTATGTAGAAATTTTATGAAGAGTCCTTCTGCTTTAGGGCACCTCTTTGTATTAATTCTATGTATTCCGCATGGTGATTTCTTCTGAAGGGGAATGAGATAGGTTGATGGGTGTGAGATTTTAAATGAAAATAGGCATGAAAAAATTAAGGAGGCACCCCGACGTACATTATAAATAGGGGCGCACTCTGTAGTGTCAGACTTTTGAGAACTCTTCTTTCTTTCTTACCACTCTCCATAGTTGTCCAATTTTTTTCTTTCTTTCCTTGTTAAGATAAGTCCTAGTTAAGGACAAAACGTCTGCTTTAGGATAAGAGCTTAGGAAGATTGCAAAGGAAGATAAGAAAAAAAGGAAAGATAAGAAAGGGTAGAAAAGAAGGATGACAGCAAAGGCTAGGGAAGGTTCTGCCCAAATAATTAAAGCTCTTATTATAAGAATTTTAATTAAAATAAACAAAGGTGTTGGTGTCTTGATCAAATTTTTTATGAATCGATGTTGGAGGATAAATACGTGGGCACCTGGTGGAACCCCTGACTAACTATTACTAGTGATCAAGGTCAAGTTGGAGTTTAGCGATCAGAGGTATGTTCCAATACCTTCATTTATATTATAAATATATATTATATGATTTAAATTTTAATAAGATGGTTCTAGGTTTTGGATTTGGTTATATGATTTCATTATTTTTTTTTGAAATCCATGCTTTCTGTCTGTACACCAAACCCAATAGTGGTATCAGAGCAAACCTTATTAGACTAAATCATATGTTGTTATGTTTATGATTTAATGGTAAAATTATAAATATGATATGATCATATTTGAAATTTTAGTATGTTTTTAATATGATGTGATCATGTTTAATTATTCATAATTAGATTTGATGTATATCATTCTGTAAGGTTGCCCTGGCATAGTGACAAATGTTCACTATGTGATGATGGTTGTCCTAGAGTGATGATACATGCTGATATGATTGATATGTTTAATTCATGTATGTTATGTGAATTAGAATATGCATAGAGAATAATTAAATCTCTCTATAAAATTATATTAAGTTGTAGTGAAATCAACCATTAGCAGAATCAATCTAGATGTAAAATTGATCAATCGGTGTCTAAAAAAATGGTTCATAATTGGTAAAGAGAATGTGGTTTTTAATTAATTTTGTTCTCTAACCTCGCCAGTTCATTGGTGTCTAAGGAAAGCATGAGGGGACCCCCACCTCTATCCCACTTACCTGGCTGATTCGATTGATTTAATTCTAGATTTGGTGCTTAGGCATTACTGTTGAAATTTGGATCCGATATGCAATCGAGTCGGCTCAGATACGCAGTTGAGCCGACCCAGGGTAAGATCGAGCCGGCTCGAGGCAGATTCGAGCCAACTCTCTCAAGTGGATAGAAAGTGGTGGTCAGGCCAGACGCTGTCAAGCTGGCTCGACTATAGACTGAGCTAGCTCGACGGATGGATTAGTTTGATTCACTACATTAAAAGCCTTCCTTCATGCTAGTTCATTATTATATCATAAACCATATTAGATTTGTTGTGCAACCACAAGATCGATTATGGAATTGATGTAATATTGATCTAGTGCATAATGATGCTTACGGCATTTTGGATATACTGCCTTATTGTATAACCACAAGGATAGTTATATTTCATTATGACTGTATAGAAATGAAGGATCTTGTTTAACTAAAATATTATAGTTTATTATGCTAACATAAGGCTATTAATATTTTAGAGGTCAAGAATATATTGAGAATTACATGAGATGCAATTGGAAAGAGTTTCCTACTTTTGAACTTATAAAAAGATTTGTTGTGCAACCACAAGACTTTTTTATAAAAAATTAGGATCTCAATCATATTAAGAAAAATAATTAGATTTTCTCGATTATCATATTTGAGGATAATGATATTCAATAAAATAGTGGGAGACACCATTAAATTAAAGTTCTAATTTAATTGTGTATGTCATCATGAGTTGTTTGCTTATGTAATGTTCTTTATTATGTAAAATAAATGGCTTCTTCACTTTCACTACGTTCAATTTTGGATTCAAATGAGTGGACCGATCCTAACTATATGGATTGGCTGAGAAACCTAAAAATAGTACTCAGTCAAGAAAAACTCTCCTATATTCTTGATGCTCCTGATCTTGAGCCATTAGGGGAAGATGCTACAGAGAAAGAAAAATCCACATACAAGATGTGGCAAAATGATTCTCTTACTGTCAAGTACGTCATATTTGCCTCCATGAGTAACGAGCTACAGAGGAAACATAATGGCATGGATACTCAATCCATATTGCTCAATCTAAAAGAACTTTATGGAGAGCAAAGTAGGACTGCAAGATATGAGATATCTAAGCAGTAATTTCATGTCAGGATGGTAGAGGATTCATCTATGCAAAATCATATTCTGATGGTAATTGATCTAATCAATTGATTAAGTCAATTAGATTTTGTCATGGATGGGGAGTTGAGTCAGGATCTAATCCTATAATTACTCCCAAAATTATTTTCTCAGTTTGTCATGAACTATCACATGAACAAACTAAATACTTCCTTATCCGAGCTGTTAAATATGCTTAAACAGTAGAGAGCCATATCAAGAAGGATAAGGCTCCTATTCTTCTTATAGATGGGATCTCCAAGAAGAAGGCAGGCAGAAAGGATTCTAAGAGGAGGCTGAACCCTAAAGATGGAATAAATATGAAGAAGAAGAGAAAGAAAGCCTCCAAATAGACAACCTATTTTCACTATAGCAAAGTAGATCATTGAAAGAGAAATTGTAAGGCCTATCTTGCAACTATGAAGACTAGTGCAAATGTTGCACCAAAAGGTATGTATGAGATACATACAATTTTATCATTAAATTCTTTTATTTCAAACTCTTGGGTGTTGAATATCGACTATGGTTTTCATATCTGCAAATCATTGCAGGGGCTATAGAAAATTAGGAGTTTGAATAAAGATGACTTCAAGCTCTACAGCACTGGAGGAGAGTGATAAGTGGTAAAAATATACTAATAAAAGTATTAAATTATAAAATAAATTAATCTATTTCTTTAGAAATTGATATTTTTATTAATCTTATGTAGGAAAGAAGGTCACCAATGTGAAAATCTTATTTTTCTAGTTCAGATGAAATAAATTTCAGACAAAACTGACTTCAAACGAGCCCAGAATTGAATTTCAAAAAAAAAAAATCGGTTCAATTCAAACCGGTTCAGAAAATTGGCTCAGCGGTTCAGCCCGGTTCGATCGAAACAGCAGACCAACCCACCGATGCAATGCTGACATCAGCATTTTTTGCAGCGCACGGTGGACCATCTGAAGGATATTTTGAGAATTTTACAGCAAAAAGCGCGCTCTGATTGGCTGAAGAACGTGATGGTCCATGCAACACCGAGCTTGTGCATGGTCCATGAAGGGCAATTTGGGAATTTTGGTTGATCCAACGGGCGGTTTTCACTGAAACTCGATCGGACGGTCGAAAAGAAGGTGCTGATGGATGGCATCCATAGCTCCCGATCGAGATCCATTGGCTGAGATTCATCCCGATGTTAAACTAAAGATTAGAAGGATTCTTTCTACATGATCGAACAACCCAGATTCAATCTAACGGTTGATCCAATGGCTAGCATTAAATCCGACTTGATCTAGGTTATTTTAAGGGATTTTTGAGTGATTTTTGGACTGTTTGATCAACATCTAATGGGCAGAATTACCCAGATCTTAGTCTGACTTATTTTGAGAGTCTTAAACCTAATTTTTGATGGATTTTGGGAGAAATCAAACTCTTCATCTATAAAAAACCTACTGTTGTCGTGAAAAAAAAATTAGAGAGAGAGATAGGGAGAGAGAGACAGAGAAAGAGGGAGAAGAAGTTAGAGAAAAAGAGAAAGAAAGAAAAAGAGAGGAGAGGGTAGAAAGAGAAGACTGATTTATGAGAGAAAGAAAAGGATTTTTCTTCGACAATCAAGATATCGATCAAGGAGCCTCTTCTTCTTCACCAAGTTCTCCACATCAAGAGCAACGGATAATCAATTTCAGCAATTAAATAGTCTAATTTCTCTATGCTTTTTATTTTATGTTTTTGAATTTGTTATCATGAACTAAATTTTATTTTACTAAGGCTAAGGTGTAGCCACTCTTTTGATGCAATATTCAGTGTGATTAATTTTTAAATTTTATTCATGAGGAGTATATAAATCTGATCTTAATGCTTTTAGATTACTGGCCATCTTCTAATTGATCTGATGAACATAGATGTTATGGACCAAGTACATCTATGTTATTGCTTCTTGATTATATACCTTGTATTATGAATCAAATTAGAATTCATATGCATGCAGGAAATTTTAGTGCGCTTTGGACGCAGCGTATTTTAATTAGAGGGTTTCACAAAACTTTAATGCATTAATATTTATTTAAATTACACCTGGACCAAAGGGTAATTAATAAATATTGAATAGTTTTGCTATGCCTGGACCAAAGGATAGTGAATAAATTAGGAGACTCCACCGTCACATGAAATAAAATTAATCTAAAAATTTGAATATTGTATTGACTGAGTTAGTGAACCGATTGCCTTAGTAATCCATTGCTCTTAAGTTTAAAACCCTAATAATTTACACTCTCTCTATTTTTTTTAAAAAAAAATTTAATTATTTATTTATTTTATTTTATTTTTTAATTTCTTATTCTCATAAATCGATCTTCTAAATAAAGCATAGTAAAGAGCTTTTCAGTACTTGTTTTCCAATCCTCTAGGAACGATACTCTACTCAATCACTTTATTACTTGATTGACTGGTACACTTGCCATAGTTATAAATTAGCACGCATTAAGTTTTTGGCACCGTTGCCAGGGATTGTATCTAAAGTAAAAAAAATTTTATTATTTAAAAAAAAATTATTTTGATCCTAGCTTTACTTTACTTTAGAAATTTTGATCCTAGTTTTACTTTAAAAATTTATTTTTAATTTTTATTATTTTAAAAAAAAAATTTAGTGCATGACACGTACTAGATATAGTAATTTACTATCTTTAGATCTAGAAATTGAAAAGACCATTAGAAGACTACAACAAGAAAGAAACATGGCAACTGAAGATCCTAACGACATTAATCTAGGATTGGATATGGCGACTGAAGGACAGCATGAAGCTATTCGACTAGCACATCATTCATTAAATGATTATATTACACCATCTGTAGCCGATGCAGCTTCGAGCATCAGGAGACCGCCTGTACGAGCAAACAACTTCAAAATAAAATCAGCGATGATCCAAATGATTCAATCAACTATCCAATTCAGTGGACACATGCATGATGATTCGAATGTCCATATTTCTAATTTTCTTAAACTTTACGATACTTTTAAAATTAATAGGGTGTCGGATGATGCTATTAGATTAAGATTATTTTCTTTCTCTTTATGGGATAAAGCTAAGAGTTGGCTTCATTCTCTTCCTACAGGTTCTATCATAACTTGGAATGTCCTAGCCCAAAAATTCTTAGCCAAGTACTTTCCACCTTCCAAGACTGCTAAGATGCGCAATGATATCACTTCTTTTATGCAGATGGACATGGAGATATTATATGAGGCATGGGAGCATTTCAAGAAATTACTGAGGAGATGTCCACATCATCAACTACCCGTATGGCTTCAGGTACAAACTTTCTATAATAGTTTATCTCCTACTAATCGATCTATGATTGATGCAGCAATAGGAGGAACCATTAATCGAAAAATGAAGGAAGAAGCCTTTGATCTGATCGATGAGATGGCATCAAATAGCTATCAATGGCAGACAGAACATATGATGCCAAAATGACTAGCAGCTGTGTAGGGAGTAGATTGCATGCCAACCTTACTAGCTGAAATTGCAGTCCTTAGAGCTGAAGTCAACAACTTAAAGGGAACAGCTATGCATGTTCAGAGCATTACTTGTGACCTATGTGGAGGAGGACACGATACGAGCAATTGCCAAACAGGTAATCCTTTTGCTAAAACAACTAATATAGCTAATTATATTGGAAATTTTTTTAGGTCGAAACAAAACAATCCCTACTCCAACACATACAATCAAGGGTGGAGGCAGCACCCAAATTTCTCGTGGAGCAATCAAAATGCAGCACAACAGCCAACCCCGGGATTCCAAGTATCTATAAAGAAGTCCAACATGGAAGAGCTGATGGTCAAATTTATGCAAAATCAAGAAGCAACTATAAAAAATTTAGAAGCCAAACTTAGGCAAGACCAAACAGCAGCAATTCAAAACTTGGAGATGCAAATAGGTCAAATGGCAAAGATAATCTTCGAGAGACCTCAAGGATCCTTGCCAAGCAATACGGAGACAAATCCAAGGGAGCAAGTCAATGCTATCACCCTAAGAAGTGGTACAAAGCTGGAGGAGCCACATCAGAAGAATGAGACTGAAGAACCAACTACAAATAAAGAACCATCAACTAAAATTTGTCGGTCACCAAAACAACCAGTAGATGGATGGTCTTTAGGTATACGGTTTGCTAATCCAAATGTGAAGTCCTACGTGCCGCCACAACCATTTTTAGAAAGACAAATACAACATCTAGATAAGAAATTTTCTAACTTTTTCAAAATTCTAAAGAATTTACATATTAATATTCCTTTTGTAGATGCTATTACTCAAATGCCCAGGTATGCCAAGTTTCTCAAAGAAATCTTAACAAATAAGAAAAAGCTGAAGGAGCATGAGAGAATAAATTTGAATGAAGAATACTCAGCAATACTTCAAAATAAATTACCACAGAAACTAAAAGACCCAGGGAGTTTAACTATCCCATATATTATTGGTGATTGTAGTTTTGATAAAGTTTTATGTGATTTAGGAGCAAGCATTAATCTCATATCTTTTTCTATTTTTAGGAAGCTGGGTCTAGGAGAACCAAAGCCTACCACTATTACTCTTCAATTAGCCGACAGATCCATTAAATATCCAAGAGGTATAGTGGAGGATGTCTTGGTAAAGGTAAACAAGTTTATTTTCCTTATTGATTTTATTGTTCTTGATATGAAAGAAGATTATGATGTACCCCTTATTTTAGGAAGACCCTTTTTAGCTACTGGAGGAGCTTTAATAGATGTTCAACAAGGAAAATTAATTCTTAGAGTCCAAGATGAATAAGTTACTTTTAATGTTTTCAAAGATACTAAATATACTGATGATAATCAAACTTATTTTCTAATTGATATTATTGACAATCCATTATATGAGAATTCTGTAGAAAATAGGTTTGAGACTATAAAAGCGAGCAATGTCAAATTGAAAGAAGACTCGATCAAACATGAAAGTATTCCAATTGAAGTGGCACCAGATTGATCCACTTTAGAACTCAAAGAAAGTCAAGCTGAAGACTATAAATCAGAACTACTAGATAGGTTGTTTCTTTTCTTTTTAGTTTTGATCATTTTTCTTTTCTTTTTTATTTTTCAGTAATTTATGGTTGCTCTTTTACTGCTTTGGTGTGTATTTTCAATTTTGTAGAGAAAAATCAATGAGAGCTCCAGCAAAATTTCAAAGCTCCAAAGAACCAGACTGAACCAAATCAGGTGTATTCCTTCCTATCTTTTATTGCACCCTTTATTTTTCTTTCTCCTTTAAGACAATGTAGAAAAAGTTAAAAAAAATAAAAATAAAAATAAAAATCATGTGTCAAGAAGAAAATCTTGAGCAAGATAGACTGGATAAGTGATAAAAGATAGAATTATTTGCTAATGAATGTAACGAGTTAAAGAAGTAGATTATTTGGTCAACTTTTAGCAGCCTACTTAGGTCATTAAAAGATTACTAGCACTTCTAATTGCACATGCATACTAACAAGGCAAAGTAGGTATTGATTATAAGGCCAACTGAGGATTCAATTATCACTGAAAATTGATAATTAATATACATTCTAATCAAAAAAACTTGAATTTAAGGAAAGAGCTACCTGCCTATAAATAAAGTGCAAAAGACAGAGTATATGTGGATTGCCCAAAGCCTAGTAACTGGGTCTCTGCACCTAGGTCAAGTATGAAAATTCACGTAAAATGGTGAAGGAAAGGCCAGGATGCTCAGCACAGCAAAAAAAAAAAAAAAAGAGGCAGTGTGAAAGCTACCTTAATTCATGAGTATAAAATTGAGAATGTATAGAAAATTGACCAAAATAGGTGATAAGAGAAGATACTTTTATTTTTTTAATTTAATACTGAAATGCTAAAGTTAGTCATCACGAACATAAGTGCTATAGATTTTTGATGTACTCTAAGAAAGTTTTTAATTATATTGACTGAAAAATTTGCTTCTGAAGCTCAATGTTTAGTTAGCAGTATTTTCTAAACTTTTTGACCTTTAATCCTAGATTTTATCTTTATGATGGATAATCTTATTAAAATATGGTATTAAATAAAATATTGCTAAGGGACTAGCAATGACTAAGTTGGGAGGTGTAATAAGTGGTAAAAATATACTAATAAAAGTATTAAATTATAAAATAAATTAATCTATTTCTTTAAAAATTGATATTTTTATTAATCTTATGTAGGAAAGAAGGTCACCAATATGAAGATCTTATTATTTTGGTTCAGATGAAATAAATTTTAGGCAAAACGGACTTCAAACGAGCCTAGAATTGAATTTCAAAAAAAAAAATTGATTCGATTCAGAAAATTGGCTCAGCGGTTCGGCCCGGTTCGATCGAAACAGCAGACCAACTCGTCGATGCAACGCTGACGTCAGGATGATGTCAGCATTTTTTGCGGCGCATGGTGGACAATCTGAAGGGTATTTTGAAAATTTCATAGCAAAAAGTGTGCTCTGATTGGCTAAAGAACGCGGCGGTCCATGCAACACCGGGCTCGCGCATGATCCATGGAGGGCAATTTGAAAATTTTGGCTGATCCAACGGGCGATTTTCACTGAAACTCGATCGGACGGTCGAAAAGAAGGCGCTGATGGATGGCATCCATAGCTTCCGATCAAAATCCAACGGCTGAGATTCATCCCGACGTTAAACTAAAGATCAGAAGGCTTCTTGCTACGCAATCGGATGGCCCAAATTCAATCTAACGGTTGATCCAATGGCTGGCATTAAATTCATCTTGATCTGGATTATTTTAAGAGGTTTTTGAGTGGTTTTTGTACCGTTTGATCAATATCTAACGGGCAGAATTATCCAGATCTTAGTTTGAGTTATTTTGGGAGTCTTAAACCTAATTTTTGATGAATTTTGGGGAAAATCAAACTCTTCATCTATAAAAAACCTACTGTTGTCGTGAAAAAAAAATCAGAGAGAGAGACAGTGAGAGAGAGATAGAGAAAGAGAGAGAAGAAGTCAGAGAAAAAGAGAAAAAAAGAAAAAGAGAGGAGAGAGGTAGAATGATTTGTGAGAGAAAGAAAAGGATTTTTCTTCGACAATCAAGACATCGATCAAGGAGCCTCTTCTTCTTCGCCAAGTTCTCCACATCAAGAGCAACGGACAATCAATTTCAGCAATCAAACAGTCTAATTTCTCTATGCTTTTTATTTTATTTGCTATTTTTGAATTTGTTATCATGAACTAAATTTTATTTTACTAAGGCTAAGGTGTAGCCACTCTTTTGATGCAATATTCAGTGTAATTTATTTTTAAATTTTATTCATGAGGAGTATATAAATCTGATCTTAATGCTTTTAGATTACTGGCCATCTTCTAATTGATCTGATGAACATAGATGTTACGGACCAAGTACATCTATGTTATTGCTTCTTGATTATATACCTTGTATTATGAATCAAATTAGAATTCATATGCATGCAGAAATTTTAGTGCGCTTTGGACGCAGCGTATTTAATTAGAGGATTTCACAAAACCTAATGCATTAATATTTATTTAAATTACACCTGGATCAAAGGATAATTAATAAATATTAATAGTTTTGCTATGCCTGGACCAAAGGATAGTGAATAAATTAGGAGACTCCACCGTCACATGAAATAAAATTAATCTAAAAATCTGAATATTGTATTGACTGAGTTGGTGAACCAATTGCCTTAGTAATCCATTGCTCTTGAGTTTAAAACCCTAATAATTTACACTCTCTCTATTTTTTTTTTAAAAAAAATAATTATTTATTTATTTTATTTTGTTCTTTAATTTCTTATTCTCATAAATCGGTCTTCTAAATAAAGCATAGGAAAGAGCTTTTCAGTACTTATTTTTCAATCCTCTAGGGATGATACTCTACTCATTCACTTTATTACTTGATCGACTGGTGTACTTGCCATAGCTATAAATTAGCACACATCAGAGAATCCATCCAAGTGGAAGCTGTAGGAAAAAATATATTGAAGTTATCTTCTAGAAAGATCTTAGAGCTGATAAATTATTATTATATGCCTAAGAACATTAGAAATATTATATCTATACCCTTATTATTAAAACCATATTATAGTTTTGATGTAACAAGTAATGATTGCTCGATCAAATATTCTAATGAAATGATATGTTCTGGTATTTTTAACAATAGCTTGTTGACTCTATATTTGGATTACAATATTTTTCATGTTAATGAAAATAGAAAATGTAAGAGAGAAGACATAAATAATACTTTACTTTGGTATTATCAACTTGGTCATATTAGTGAGACCAGGATTAACAAGCTATACGAAGAAAAATTTTTTGATCCTTATGATTATGAATCATTAGGAACTTATGAATCATGTCTCATAGGCAAAATGACCAAGACTCTATTTAATGGACATGGAGAAAGGATAAGTGAGTTATTAGAACTTATACATATAGATGTATGTAGTCCTATGACAACTCAGACTAGAGGTGGATACTCTTATTTTATAATATTCACTGATGATTTATCTAGGTTTGGATATGTGTATCTTATGAAACACAAATCCGAGGCCTTTGATAAATTTAAAGACTATAAAAGTATGGTTGAGAAATAAATTGGAAAGAGCATAAAAATCCTTCGATCTAATCGGAGAGGAGAATACTTGTCCAGTGAATTTCTAGACTATCTTAAAGTAAAGGGCATTCTCTCTGAATGGACCCCTCCTTATACACCATAATTAAATGGTGTAGTCAAAAGAAGAAATTGTACCTTATTAGATATGATACGAATCATGATGTGCTTCACAAAATTATCTATTTTCTTCTAGGATCATGCCCTGCAGACTCCAGTATATATCTTGAATAGAGTACCTTCTAAGTTTGTATCTAGCACTCCATATGAGATATGGAGAAGAAAGAAACCTAATCTTAAGTATCTTAAGATATGGGGTTGTCTAGCATATGTAAAAAAAAAATTTGGATATAAGCTAGATGTTAGAGTAAATAGATGTCTATTTATAGGATATCCTGGAGATTGTATGGGATATCTATTCTTTCATCCTACTGAACAAAAGATGTTTGTAAGTAGGCATGCCACTTTCATGGAGAAAGAATTCATTCTAGAAAGAGGCAGTGGGAGAAACATTGAACTTAGTAAAGTTCAAGAAAAATAAATAGATATTTCTCAAGCAAATAAATACATAAATAAGAAAGAACTAAAACACACAACTCCAATCCGTAGGTCTGATAGAGTGCGGCATGCACCTATGAGGTACAGGTTTATTATTAAGAATAATGAAGCCCAAGTTATTGAGAATGATGAACCTTTAATCTATACAAAAGCTGTCATGAGTAAGGACAGACAAATGGCTAGCTGCTATGCAATCCAAAATAGACTCCATATACACCAACAAAGTATGGACTTTGGTGGATGCATCAGAGGGTGTGAATCCTATTGGGTGCAAATGGATCTATTAGAAAAAGATTGGAGCAGATGGTCAAGTTGAAATCTATAAAGCCAAATTAGTGGCTAAGGATTTCAAATAAAAATAGGGTATTTATTATAATAAAATATTTTTACCTATTGCCATGCTTAAATCTATTTGGATTATGCTTGCAATAGTAGCATACCATGATTGTGAAATATGGCAAATGGATGTGAAGACCATCTTTCCTAATGATTTTCTTGAGGAGGAGGTCTACATGTCACAGCCAGAGAGACTTGTCTCAAATGAAAGACCAAATTAGGTACACAAGCTTAAAAGATCTATTTATGAATTGAAGCAAGCTTTAAGAAGTTGGAATATCCGCTTTGATGTTACCGTCAAAGAGTTTGGCTTCATCAAGAATGTGGATGAACCATGTGTGTACAAGAAGACTAGTGAGAGTACCATAGTTTTCTTGGTTCTGTATGTAGATGACATACTCCTCATTGAAAATAATATTCCAATGTTGCAATCGATCAAGTTATGGCTATCAAATAAGTTTTCCAAGAAAGACTTGGGAGAAGCATCCTACATACTGGGTATAAAGATCTATAGAGATAGATCTAAGAGGATACTAGACTTATCCTAGCCTAGGTACATTGACTTAATACTGAAAAGATTCAGTATGGATGGGAGTAAAAGAGGTTACTTACCCATGAGTCAAGGCATACATCTCTCTAAGAAGATGTATGCCTTGACTCATGGGTAAGTAAGAAGATGTCTCTTAAGATACCTGAAGAGAGAAATAAAATGAGTTCTATTCTTTATGCTTCGACTGTAAGATCAATAATGTATACCATGTTATGTACTACGCTTAATGTTGCTTATGCTTTAGGCATGGCCAGTAGATTTCAGGCTAATCTAGGAGAGAATCATTGAAAAGCTATAAAAAAATATTCTTAAGTACTTGAGAAGGAATAAGAATATTTTTCTGGTATATTATGGATCTGATCTCAAACTAGAAGGATTTTCTGACTCTAGTTTTCAATCCGATCCAAATGATAACAAATCCAATTTAGGGTATATCTTTACTCTGAATGATGAAGCAGTGAGTTCGAAGAGTACCAAGCAACCAACTATAGCTGACTCAACCACTGAGATAGAGTACATAGCTGCAAGTGATGTCGCCAAGAAAGCTATCTTGATGAAGAAATTCATCACTGAATTAGGTGTTGTTCCTAAAATTGAGAACCCAGTACCACTTTACTGTGATAATACTAGAGCAGTTGCTCAAGCAAAGAAACCAAGATCTCATCATAAATTCAAGCACATTCTGAGATGCTTCCATCTCGTTCACGAAATAATCGAGAGATAAGATGTTATCATTGAACTAGTAGACACAAAAAATAATATAGCAAACCCCTTCACTAAGACTTTACCATAGTAGCAGTTTGATCGCCATCTTGATTGTATGGGATTAAAATATAAAGGTGATTGGCTTTAGTGCAAGTGAGAGGTTGAAAGGAATATGCCCTCAAGCCAATCAAAATTTGTATTTTGATGGGCTATTCTTTTATCTTCCAAACTCATGTAATGACATTTTTAAATAAATAAAGGCATTTTATTTCATTGTATGCTGCATCTTAATTATTTATTTAAGATTATGATGAACCCAATAAATTAGGGCTATGATTTTAGGGTTATGATGAGATCACACTTGTAAGATCTAAAATCTCAAAATTCTAGTCTAAAATATTCCTGATCGATAGAACATTGAGTTGGAGATCAATGTTTCTGGAAAGACTAGCACATCCTATATATGCTTGATGTAAGGGTGATTGATCTCACTATTACTTATGTATAATACTAATACAAGGATGTGGATGCTCATTAGAGATTGAGTTCACTGAATTGATCCAATTTGAGAACATCTAATGGAGTCTTATCTACATGACAATAGATGGTTCTCATAGTAGAAGTTGTGCACATAATCCTTTGACCTGAGACTACCATAGAATCTTGTATGCATGAATCCATGTTTTGGTTCATACTCATTGATAACATAGTCTTATATGGGATGATCTAGATATGGTGGATTATATATGGAGGTTATCAGTAGGTCAACAAGAAATCGATCACTCCTAGTAAGAGGAGATTGCATTATACTTGCTTCAATAGAATGATGGTTCAGGAAGACTTTGATCAAAGCATGATGAAAATTAGAAATGATTTTTAATATTTTATTAATCGAATCATCATCATATGATTAAAAGTAAAATGAATATGAAAATGGTTTTGACATGATTCCATATCCATAGTCATATTCGGGATGCAGGGTGATTGAAGAATCCTATTGCACGATAATTTTTCATTGAAGGATATTTTTGATTTTTCCATCAAAATTCTATATCTTCTAGGTAGACATGATATGTTTCTAGATGTCAATTTTATCTTGTGGGTTCAATCGAATTAAAAAGTTTAATTTAATTGTTAATTAAAAAGAGTTCTAATTGATCAAATGGGTTAGCAAGTTTTGATCTAAATTGATTTGGTTATGTTCTAACCAAATTAGGTCAAATTGCATCCGAATCTACTGTTGGCTAGATGTGGAACCCAATGGATCACACACATAGAAAATTGATCAAGGGTCTAATTGGATTAGATCATATTTGTAGGTTGAATATGCTAGCACATATTGCAAACCATAGCACCTAGATTCGAATCAGATTCGAATTGGATTCCAATTTAGACTAATTAAATCCAATTTGAGTCAAATCAAATTTGGCTAATTGATTGGATTGACCCTTGGCTTGCTAACCAAGGGATTGGGTGTCATAAATAAGCCACCCACACTCCAGAGACTCTCTTTCTTTGGCACATGGGATTTGGTCCATGCGCTAGGGACATGTAGTGCATGGATATGTTTTGACGCCAAAGTCTTCCTTAGTTTTTTTTTCCTTTTTCATGTAAATTTTGTTACATGCTTTCAGATGAAGAGAGGGTGCACAAGAGTCCTACTAGTTATTATCTTCATTGGTTATCAGGTTTTTGGATAACCAAAGAGTCTTTGCCGCCCCCTTGCTTGTAAGCACCTCTTGGACCAAGTCAAAGGCCCTTTGGCCTTTTGATTTTTCCATGCCTTATCTCCATGCCCACCTGTTGTTTGGTGCACCTTTTGAAGGCCATTAGATGGCCTCTAAGTCTGATCTCATCCCTTGATTTATGGTGCAATATATTGAAGTCTTGCAACTCTTTGGAAGAAACTTACGTAGAAATTTTATGAAGAGTCCTTCTGCTTTAATGCACCTCTTCGTATTAATTCTATATATTCTGCATGGCGATTTCTTTTAAAGGGGTATGAGATAGGTTGATGGGCATGAGATTTTAAATGGAAATAGGCATGAGAAAATTAAAGAGGCACCCCTATGTACATTATAAATAAAGGCGCACTCCATAGTGTCAAGGGGAGTTTTGAGAACTCTTCTTTCTTTCTTATCACTCTACATGGTTGTCTAATTTCTTTCTTTCTTTTCTTGTTAAGACAAGTCCTAATTAAGGACAAAAGGTCAGCTTTAGGACAAGGGCTTAGGAAGATTGCAAAGGAAGACAAGCAAAGAAAGAAAAATAAGAAAGGGTAGGAAAGAAGGGTGACAGCAAAGGCTAAGGAAGGTTCTGTCCAAATAATTAAAGTTCTTATCGTAAGAATTTTAATTAAAATAAACAAAGATGTTGGTGTCTTGATCAAGTTTCCATGTGGATCAATGTTGGAGGGTGAACACATGGGCACCTAGTGGAACCCCTGATGAACTATTACTGATGATCAAGGTTAAGTTGGAGTTTAGCGATCAGAGGTAATGTTCCAATACCTTCATTTATGTTATAAATACATATTATATGATTTAAATTCTAATAAGATGGTCCTAGGTTTTGGATTTGGTTATACGATTTCATTATTATTTTTTTGAAATCCATGCTTTCACTCTACACACCAAACCCTACAATTTGGACTCTCCAAAGATCAAAAAGAAGAGGAGAGATTTTACATCTAAGACACTCTCAAAAAAATCTCAAAAGTGAAGGAAAAAGGATGAATGAAAAAACCCTAGAAGGAGACCCTTTTCTTCTTCTTCCTTCTCTCACCTAGATACTTGGATTAGTGTCTTTGAAAACCCAGCATCCAAAATTCTTTTCCTTATGATTTTCACACATCCAAAATCTCTCTTTATGATCTACAATCTATTCAAAAATCAGACCAAAATGAGCCATATATATAGAGATATGGAAGAGTCTTGTCTAGGTCAAATTCTTAGACAAGGCAGGACTATATTTGGCAAGTTGTTGGGACGCCAAACATTTGGGTGCCCCCTCCTCATCCCATGCCATGGACCAGTTGGTAGGTGCACAAAAACTTTATTTTTCTACCATAGAAAACTAGAAAAAAATCTGGTGGGAGGCGGCACAAAGGAAGAAGTTTTAGTTTGTTGGGATTCTATGATATAGAGTCCAAACAAACCACAACAACTTACCTTCTATAGACTTGGTCCATAATTTATTCCAAATAAGAGAGAGAGAAGTAGAGTGGGCATGCATGAACCATCAGGGAGAGAGGATTCTACACCAAAATAGAGAGAGTGTGGGACGTGGGGGGTGTGGAGCAAATATGGTGCAAGGATGGAATCCTATTC
>QRFJ01001195.1:401582-459530 GCA_006176705.1 Cocos nucifera
TCAATTTTATCTTAGAGCTGAATATATTCTTCAGTGTTATGGCCATGGTCGCAATGATGGAGGCAGTACTTGCTTCGATCATGCTTGTTTGAGGGAGATCGTAATTCTTCTGGTCTTAGTAGTTGGTTTCTAATTTTCGTCAGAACTTGGGCCTTAGAAGCACTGAGGGTGGCATAGTTATAGAACCTTTCAGGAGGAGAACTTCTTCGTGCCCTTTTGTCGAGGCTTCTTTGATGACGAGCTCAAGGAGTTCGGGCTCGCTTGCACCCGAGGGGAGTCCATGAGTGCAGTCGAACTTCACTCGACTCTCCATCGGTGGTGGGTTTATTAGACTCGTCCACCCACCACTCTTCTGTGACTTCTTCATCCTTCAATTTGAAGGCTTCTTCCATATGGGCATATCTCTGGGCCCGGGCTAGCAGATTGGCAAAGTTCCTAAGGTACTTTTTTTCCAAGAAAAATAGTAAATCATTCTTCTGAAGGCCGCCCTTAAGCGTGACCATTGCAACAGACTGGTCCAGGTCCTAGATCTCCAATGCCACAGCGTTAAATTGGGTGACATAAGTTTGGATGGATTCTTCCTCCTTCTGCTTGACATTCATCAGGAAATCTAAACTTCAGTGGGGACGTCGGTTGCTGATGAAGTGATCCACGAACTGATGGCTCATCTAATTAAAAGAGAAGATCGTACCCGACTTCAATACTGAGTACCAATTTCTTGCTGCTCCCTTTAAGGTACATGAGAAAGCCCGACATAATATGGCATCTGCTGCGCCATGAAGCAGCATCATGGTTCGGAAGGCCTCTAGATGATCAACCGGATTAGAGGTTCCATCGTAGCTTTCAAGTTGAGGGAGCTTGAAGTTTGATGGAACAGACTCTTGCATAATTCGAAAAGAGAAAGGAGGATCGGTGTGGACGTCGTCATGGTGAGCTAGTGCGATGTGGCTGAGCACCTCATTCCGTCGGTCCATCTCTCATAGTTTGTGATTGAGGATGTCGTCTCGGTTGTAGACTTTGGAGGGCTTCCGACTATAGATGGGGAAGGTCTCCTCCGGAGGAGAACCATGATCTGAACTTAGATCCTCTGCTCTTTGTTTTCCGTCCTAATGGCGATGGGCATGCCCTCCATCGATGGTGGGTTTCTTAATGGAGTCATCGTCGGGCACTGCTGCATGGCCTGTACCATCTTGGTAAGGCCCTGAATCTACTGCATCAGTAGGTTAAACTATTTCAGATCAACTATGGCTGTAGGTGGAGCTTGAGTTATCGAAGCTGGAGTGGGAACTGATGTATCTGGATGGGATCTGACTGTAGAGGCCATTGATCGTCGGGTCGAAGCTTTCCTAGGAGGCATTTTTTCTAGGAAGAACTCTCGATCGCTGCTAAGCACTCCTTTAAGATCAAGGGAATCTTAAGAACAAAGGGCCCTCCTTCTAGCACCAAATTTGTTGGTGCAGAATTTGGTTGATGTCGAATCGAGCTGAAGTGGAGGACGAGGTCATCGTCGGTGACTTGCAAAACAAAGTTCCATCCAAAGCCGATGGGGGTGGCTCCGATAGGATCCTTCGATGGTCAAGTTAGTTCTGGCCAATAGAAATGGAGTGCTCAATATGGAGTTCGACAAAATTTAGAAGAGGAGAGGAGAGCTTAGAGCTTAGAGTAAGCGTATCTAGAGGATCCCTTTTTATAGGCAGAGCTTGCTGTAACTACCTTGATTAATGACTGTCGTAACCATCCTGATAAACGTCGATCGTGATTGACTTGATAAATGCCGATCGTGTTGTCTTGATAAATGATAATCATAATTATCGTGATAATTGTAACCATTCAGTAGTGGGATCGCTTATAGGAATCCATCTGAAGGAACAGTTTGTAAGGAGTTCGGCTTTCATGAAAGCTCGACTGGAGGAGGAGTCCGGAAGGGGTTCGACTCCTGTAGAAGCCCAACTGCTAGAGGAGTCCAAAAGAAGTTTGGCTCCCATAGAAGCTCGATCGTTGGAGGAGTCCAAAAGAAGTTTGGCTCCCATAGAAGCTCGACCGTTGGAGGAGTTCGGAAGGAGTTTGGCTTCTATAGAAGCTCGACTGTTGGTGGAGTTCGACTTCCGTAGAAGCTCGGCTGCTGGAGGAGTCTAAAAGGAGTTCGACTTCCGTAGAAGCTTGGCTGCTGGAGGAGTCCGAAAGAAGTTCGACTCTCATAGAAGCGCAGCTACTGGATGAGTCTGGAAGAAGTTTGGCTTCTATAGAAGCTCGGCTGCTAGAAGGGTTCGGTTGGGGCTCGATCGTTGAGAAGTTTGGCTAGATTTGTCCGCTGAGTAGTTCGACCACTGAATGAATCCGACTACTAGGCAGAGAATTTTCGATTAAAGCACTTCCATGATTACCAGCTGCATTAAGCTAAGCTTCAGACTGGACTTCGGTGGGAGTGGGATTTATCCCCAATAAGATTAAATCAAAAATCAAAAACATATGATAGAGGAAAAATGTTGATCACGTCAACATCGATCTACATTTGGTCTATTACATATATGTAAGATAGGATCAGATCCATATTACATATACAAGTTAGATATTCTAACTTGCTGATCTGGATTGAAGGATGAAGCTTTGAGCTGTACATACGTTCGACTTCTAAGAGATATCCACACAAGCCTACGAACCCCAATCAGAAGTTCGATGCAAGAAATCAGCACAGTATGCTCGTACTGTGTTGAACCTTCTTTGACGGTCGATCGAATGCTTCCTTCTTTTAGATTTGTGAAAGGAATATGCCCTCAATCTAATCAAAATTTATATTTTGATAGGCTATTCTTTTGTCTTCCAAACTCATGTAATGATATTTTCAAATAAATAAAGACATTTTATTTTATCGTATGCTACATCTTAATTATTTATTTACGATTATGATGAATCCTATGAACTAGGGCTATAGTTTTAGGGAGATCATACTTGTGAAACCTAAAATCTCAAAATCTTAATCTAAAATATTCCTAGTTGATGGAACATTTAGTTAGGAATCAATATTTTCGGAAAGACTAGTACATCCTATGTATGCTTGATGTAAGGATGATTAATCTCACTATCACTTGTGTATGACACTAATATAAGAACATGGGTGCTCATTAGAGAATGAGTTTACTGAATTGATCCAATTTGAGAACATCTAATGGAGTCTTATCTACATGTCAATAGATGGTTCTCATACTGAGAGTTGTGCATGTATTCCTTTGACCTAAGACTACCATAGAACCTTGTATGCATGAATCCATATTTTGGTTCATACTTATTCATGACTTAGTCATGTACGGGATGATCTGAATATGGTAGATTATATATGGAGGTTATGGGTAGGTCAACAAAGAATCGATTACTCCTAGTAAGAGGAGATTGCATTCTACTTGCTTTAATCGAATGATAGTTCAGGAAGACTTTGATCAAAGTATGATGAAAATTAGAAAAGATTTCTAATATTTCATTAATCGAATCATCATCATACGATTAGAAGCAAAATGAGTATGAAAATGGTTTTGACATGATTCCATATCCATAGTCATATTCGGGATGCAGGATGATTGAAAGATCCTGTTGCATGGTAACTTTTCACTAAAGGATATTTTTGGTTTTTCCATCAAAATTCTATATCTTCCAAATAGATATGATACATTTCTAGATATTAATCTTGTCTTATGGGTTCAATCAAATTAAAGAGTTTAATTTGATTGTTAATTAGCAATAGTTCTAATTGATCAAATCGGATTAGCAAGTTTTGATCTAAATCAGTTTGGTTAAGTTCTAACCAAATTAGGTCAAATTATACCTAAATCCACTACTAGCTAGATATGAAACCCAATGGGTCATACATAAAAAGAATTGATCAAGAGTCTAATTAGATTAGATCATATTTGTAGGTTGAATATGCTAGCGCATATTGCAAACCCTAGCACCTAGATTCGAATCGAATTCGAATCAGGTTCGAATTTGGACTAATTAAATCCAATTTGAGTCCAATCGAATTTGGCTAATTGATTGGGTTGACCCTTGGCTTGCTGACCAAGGGATTGGGTGTTATAAATAAGCCACCCACATGCTAGAGACTCTCTTTCTTTGGCACATGGGATTTGGTCCATGTGCTAGGGACATGTGGTGCATGGATATGTTTTGACGCCAAAGTCTTCCTTAGTTTTTTTTTTATGTAAATTTTGTTACATGATTTTAGATGAAGAGAGAGTGCAGAAGAGTCCTTTTGCTAGTTATTCTTTTCATTGATTATCAAGTTTTTGGATAACCAAAGAGTCTTTGCCGCCCCCTTGCTTGTAGGTGCCTCTTGGACCACGTAAAAAGCCCTTTGGCTTTTTGATTTTTCCATGCCTTATCTCCACACCCACCTATTATTTGGCACACCTTTTGAAGGCTATTAGATGGCCTCTATGTCTAATCTCATTTCTTGACTTATGGTTCCACATATTGAAGTCTTGCGACTCTTCAGAAGAAACTTATGTAGAAATTTTATGAAGAGTCCTTCTGCTTTAGGGCACCTCTTTGTATTAATTCTATGTATTCCGCATGGTGATTTCTTCTGAAGGGGAATGAGATAGGTTGATGGGTGTGAGATTTTAAATGAAAATAGGCATGAAAAAATTAAGGAGGCACCCCGACGTACATTATAAATAGGGGCGCACTCTGTAGTGTCAGACTTTTGAGAACTCTTCTTTCTTTCTTACCACTCTCCATAGTTGTCCAATTTTTTTCTTTCTTTCCTTGTTAAGATAAGTCCTAGTTAAGGACAAAACGTCTGCTTTAGGATAAGAGCTTAGGAAGATTGCAAAGGAAGATAAGAAAAAAAGGAAAGATAAGAAAGGGTAGAAAAGAAGGATGACAGCAAAGGCTAGGGAAGGTTCTGCCCAAATAATTAAAGCTCTTATTATAAGAATTTTAATTAAAATAAACAAAGGTGTTGGTGTCTTGATCAAATTTTTTATGAATCGATGTTGGAGGATAAATACGTGGGCACCTGGTGGAACCCCTGACTAACTATTACTAGTGATCAAGGTCAAGTTGGAGTTTAGCGATCAGAGGTATGTTCCAATACCTTCATTTATATTATAAATATATATTATATGATTTAAATTTTAATAAGATGGTTCTAGGTTTTGGATTTGGTTATATGATTTCATTATTTTTTTTTGAAATCCATGCTTTCTGTCTGTACACCAAACCCAATAGTGGTATCAGAGCAAACCTTATTAGACTAAATCATATGTTGTTATGTTTATGATTTAATGGTAAAATTATAAATATGATATGATCATATTTGAAATTTTAGTATGTTTTTAATATGATGTGATCATGTTTAATTATTCATAATTAGATTTGATGTATATCATTCTGTAAGGTTGCCCTGGCATAGTGACAAATGTTCACTATGTGATGATGGTTGTCCTAGAGTGATGATACATGCTGATATGATTGATATGTTTAATTCATGTATGTTATGTGAATTAGAATATGCATAGAGAATAATTAAATCTCTCTATAAAATTATATTAAGTTGTAGTGAAATCAACCATTAGCAGAATCAATCTAGATGTAAAATTGATCAATCGGTGTCTAAAAAAATGGTTCATAATTGGTAAAGAGAATGTGGTTTTTAATTAATTTTGTTCTCTAACCTCGCCAGTTCATTGGTGTCTAAGGAAAGCATGAGGGGACCCCCACCTCTATCCCACTTACCTGGCTGATTCGATTGATTTAATTCTAGATTTGGTGCTTAGGCATTACTGTTGAAATTTGGATCCGATATGCAATCGAGTCGGCTCAGATACGCAGTTGAGCCGACCCAGGGTAAGATCGAGCCGGCTCGAGGCAGATTCGAGCCAACTCTCTCAAGTGGATAGAAAGTGGTGGTCAGGCCAGACGCTGTCAAGCTGGCTCGACTATAGACTGAGCTAGCTCGACGGATGGATTAGTTTGATTCACTACATTAAAAGCCTTCCTTCATGCTAGTTCATTATTATATCATAAACCATATTAGATTTGTTGTGCAACCACAAGATCGATTATGGAATTGATGTAATATTGATCTAGTGCATAATGATGCTTACGGCATTTTGGATATACTGCCTTATTGTATAACCACAAGGATAGTTATATTTCATTATGACTGTATAGAAATGAAGGATCTTGTTTAACTAAAATATTATAGTTTATTATGCTAACATAAGGCTATTAATATTTTAGAGGTCAAGAATATATTGAGAATTACATGAGATGCAATTGGAAAGAGTTTCCTACTTTTGAACTTATAAAAAGATTTGTTGTGCAACCACAAGACTTTTTTATAAAAAATTAGGATCTCAATCATATTAAGAAAAATAATTAGATTTTCTCGATTATCATATTTGAGGATAATGATATTCAATAAAATAGTGGGAGACACCATTAAATTAAAGTTCTAATTTAATTGTGTATGTCATCATGAGTTGTTTGCTTATGTAATGTTCTTTATTATGTAAAATAAATGGCTTCTTCACTTTCACTACGTTCAATTTTGGATTCAAATGAGTGGACCGATCCTAACTATATGGATTGGCTGAGAAACCTAAAAATAGTACTCAGTCAAGAAAAACTCTCCTATATTCTTGATGCTCCTGATCTTGAGCCATTAGGGGAAGATGCTACAGAGAAAGAAAAATCCACATACAAGATGTGGCAAAATGATTCTCTTACTGTCAAGTACGTCATATTTGCCTCCATGAGTAACGAGCTACAGAGGAAACATAATGGCATGGATACTCAATCCATATTGCTCAATCTAAAAGAACTTTATGGAGAGCAAAGTAGGACTGCAAGATATGAGATATCTAAGCAGTAATTTCATGTCAGGATGGTAGAGGATTCATCTATGCAAAATCATATTCTGATGGTAATTGATCTAATCAATTGATTAAGTCAATTAGATTTTGTCATGGATGGGGAGTTGAGTCAGGATCTAATCCTATAATTACTCCCAAAATTATTTTCTCAGTTTGTCATGAACTATCACATGAACAAACTAAATACTTCCTTATCCGAGCTGTTAAATATGCTTAAACAGTAGAGAGCCATATCAAGAAGGATAAGGCTCCTATTCTTCTTATAGATGGGATCTCCAAGAAGAAGGCAGGCAGAAAGGATTCTAAGAGGAGGCTGAACCCTAAAGATGGAATAAATATGAAGAAGAAGAGAAAGAAAGCCTCCAAATAGACAACCTATTTTCACTATAGCAAAGTAGATCATTGAAAGAGAAATTGTAAGGCCTATCTTGCAACTATGAAGACTAGTGCAAATGTTGCACCAAAAGGTATGTATGAGATACATACAATTTTATCATTAAATTCTTTTATTTCAAACTCTTGGGTGTTGAATATCGACTATGGTTTTCATATCTGCAAATCATTGCAGGGGCTATAGAAAATTAGGAGTTTGAATAAAGATGACTTCAAGCTCTACAGCACTGGAGGAGAGTGATAAGTGGTAAAAATATACTAATAAAAGTATTAAATTATAAAATAAATTAATCTATTTCTTTAGAAATTGATATTTTTATTAATCTTATGTAGGAAAGAAGGTCACCAATGTGAAAATCTTATTTTTCTAGTTCAGATGAAATAAATTTCAGACAAAACTGACTTCAAACGAGCCCAGAATTGAATTTCAAAAAAAAAAAATCGGTTCAATTCAAACCGGTTCAGAAAATTGGCTCAGCGGTTCAGCCCGGTTCGATCGAAACAGCAGACCAACCCACCGATGCAATGCTGACATCAGCATTTTTTGCAGCGCACGGTGGACCATCTGAAGGATATTTTGAGAATTTTACAGCAAAAAGCGCGCTCTGATTGGCTGAAGAACGTGATGGTCCATGCAACACCGAGCTTGTGCATGGTCCATGAAGGGCAATTTGGGAATTTTGGTTGATCCAACGGGCGGTTTTCACTGAAACTCGATCGGACGGTCGAAAAGAAGGTGCTGATGGATGGCATCCATAGCTCCCGATCGAGATCCATTGGCTGAGATTCATCCCGATGTTAAACTAAAGATTAGAAGGATTCTTTCTACATGATCGAACAACCCAGATTCAATCTAACGGTTGATCCAATGGCTAGCATTAAATCCGACTTGATCTAGGTTATTTTAAGGGATTTTTGAGTGATTTTTGGACTGTTTGATCAACATCTAATGGGCAGAATTACCCAGATCTTAGTCTGACTTATTTTGAGAGTCTTAAACCTAATTTTTGATGGATTTTGGGAGAAATCAAACTCTTCATCTATAAAAAACCTACTGTTGTCGTGAAAAAAAAATTAGAGAGAGAGATAGGGAGAGAGAGACAGAGAAAGAGGGAGAAGAAGTTAGAGAAAAAGAGAAAGAAAGAAAAAGAGAGGAGAGGGTAGAAAGAGAAGACTGATTTATGAGAGAAAGAAAAGGATTTTTCTTCGACAATCAAGATATCGATCAAGGAGCCTCTTCTTCTTCACCAAGTTCTCCACATCAAGCTTCACCAAGTTCTCCACATCAAGAGCAACGGATAATCAATTTCAGCAATCAAATAGTCTAATTTCTCTATGCTTTTTATTTTATGTTTTTGAATTTGTTATCATGAACTAAATTTTATTTTACTAAGGCTAAGGTGTAAGCCACTCTTTTGATGCAATATTCAGTGTGATTAATTTTTAAATTTTATTCATGAGGAGTATATAAATCTGATCTTAATGCTTTTAGATTACTGGACCATCTTCTAATTGATCTGATGAACATAGATGTTATGGACCAAGTACATCTATGTTATTGCTTCTTGATTATATACCTTGTATTATGAATCAAATTAGAATTCATATGCATGCAGGAATTTTAGTGCGCTTTGGACACAACGTATTTTAATTAGAGGGTTTCACAAAATTTAATGCATTAATATTTATTTAAATTACACCTGGACAAAAGGGTAATTAATAAATATTGATAGTTTTGCTATGCCTGGACCAAAGGATAGTGAATAAATTAGGAGACTCCACCGTCACATGAAATAAAATTAATCTAAAAATTTGAATATTGTATTGACTGAGTTAGTGAACCGATTGCCTTAGTAATCCATTGCTCTTAAGTTTAAAACCCTAATAATTTACACTCTCTCTATTTTTTTTAAAAAAAAATTTAATTATTTATTTATTTTATTTTATTTTTTAATTTCTTATTCTCATAAATCGATCTTCTAAATAAAGCATAGTAAAGAGCTTTTCAGTACTTGTTTTCCAATCCTCTAGGAACGATACTCTACTCAATCACTTTATTACTTGATTGACTGGTACACTTGCCATAGTTATAAATTAGCACGCATTAAGTTTTTGGCACCGTTGCCAGGGATTGTATCTAAAGTAAAAAAAATTTTATTATTTAAAAAAAAATTATTTTGATCCTAGCTTTACTTTACTTTAGAAATTTTGATCCTAGTTTTACTTTAAAAATTTATTTTTAATTTTTATTATTTTAAAAAAAAAATTTAGTGCATGACACGTACTAGATATAGTAATTTACTATCTTTAGATCTAGAAATTGAAAAGACCATTAGAAGACTACAACAAGAAAGAAACATGGCAACTGAAGATCCTAACGACATTAATCTAGGATTGGATATGGCGACTGAAGGACAGCATGAAGCTATTCGACCAGTACATCATTCATTAAATGATTATATCACACCATCTGTAGCCGATGCAGCTTCGAGCATCAGGAGACCGCCTGTACGAGCAAACAACTTCAAAATAAAATCAGCGATGATCCAAATGATTCAATCAACTATCCAATTCAGTGGACACATGCATGATGATTCGAATGCCCATATTTCTAATTTTCTTGAACTTTACGATACTTTTAAAATTAATGGGGTGTCGGATGATGCTATTAGATTAAGGATTATTTTCTTTCTCTTTATGGGATAAAGCTAAGAGTTGGCTTCATTCTCTTCCTACAGGTTCTATCATAACTTGGGATGTCCTAGCCCAAAAATTCTTAGCCAAGTACTTTCCACCTTCCAAGACTGCTAAGATGCGCAATGATATCACTTCTTTTATGCAGATGGACATGGAGACACTATATGAGGCTTGGGAGCATTTCAAGAAATTACTGAGGAGATGTCCACATCATCAACTACCCGTATGGCTTCAGGTACAAACTTTCTATAATGGTTTATCTCCTACTAATCGATCTATGATTGATGCAGCAGCAGGAGGAACCATTAATCGAAAAATGAAGGAAGAAGCCTTTCGATCTGATCGATGAGATGGCATCAAATAGCTATCAATGGCAGACAGAAACATGATGCCAAAAAGACTAGCAGCTGTGTAGGGAGTAGATTGCATGCCAACCTTACTAGCTGAAATTGCAGCCCTTAGAGCCGAAGTCAACAACTTAAAGGGAACAGCTATGCATGTTCAGAGCATTACTTGTGACCTATGTGGAGGAGGACACGATACGAGCAATTGCCAGACAGGTAATCCTTTTGCTAAAACAACTAATATACAGCTAATTATATTGGTAATTTTTTTAGGTCGCAACAAAACAATCCCTACTCCAACACATACAATCAAGGGTGGAGGCAGCACCCAAATTTCTCATGGAGCAATCAAAATGCAGCACAACAGCCAACCCCGGGATTCCAAGTACCTGAAAAGAAGTCCAACATGGAAGAGCTGATGGTCAAATTTATGCAAAATCAAGAAGCAACTATAAAAAATTTGGAAGCCAAACTTAGGCAGGACCAAACAGCAGCAATTCAAAACTTGGAGATGCAAATAGGTCAAATGGCTAAGATAATCTTCGAGAGACCTCAAGGATCCTTGCCAAGCAATACGGAGACAAATCCAAGGGAGCAAGTCAATGCTATCACCCTAAGAAGTGGTACAAAGCTGGAGGAGCCACATCAGAAGAATGAGACTGAAGAACCAACTACAAATAAAGAACCATCAACTAAAATTTGTCGGTCACCAAAACAACCAGTAGATGGATGGTCTTTAGGTATACGGTTTGCTGATCCAAATGTGAAGTCCTACGTGCCGCCACAACCATTTTTAGAAAGACAAATACAACATCCAGATAAGAAATTTTCTAACTTTTTCAAAATTCTAAAGAATTTACATATTAATATTCCTTTTGTAGATGCTATTACTCAAATGCCCAGGTATGCCAAGTTTCTCAAAGAAATCTTAACAAATAAGAAAAAGCTGAAGGAGCATGAGAGAATAAATTTGAATGAAGAATGCTCAGCAATACTTCAAAATAAATTACCACAGAAGCTAAAAGATCCAGGGAGTTTTACTATCCCCTGCATTATTGGTGATTGTAGTTTTGATAAAGTTTTATGTGATTTAGGAGCAAGCATTAATCTCATATCTTTTTCTATTTTTAGGAAGCTGGGTCTAGGAGAACCAAAGCCTACCACTATTACTCTTCAATTAGCCGACAGATCCATTAAATATCCAAGAGGTATAGTGGAGGATGTCTTGGTAAAGGTAAACAAGTTTATTTTCCTTATTGATTTTATTGTTCTTGATATGAAAGAAGATTATGATGTACCCCTTATTTTAGGAAGACCCTTTTTAGCTACTGGAGGAGCTTTAATAGATGTTCAACAAGGAAAATTAATTCTTAGAGTCCAAGATGAATAAGTTACTTTTAATGTTTTCAAAGATACTAAATATACTGATGATAATCAAACTTATTTTCTAATTGATATTATTGACAATCCATTATATGAGAATTCTGTAGAAAATAGGTTTGAGACTATAAAAGCGAGCAATGTCAAATTGAAAGAAGACTCGATCAAACATGAAAGTATTCCAATTGAAGTGGCACCAGATTGATCCACTTTAGAACTCAAAGAAAGTCAAGCTGAAGACTATAAATCAGAACTACTAGATAGGTTGTTTCTTTTCTTTTTAGTTTTGATCATTTTTCTTTTCTTTTATTTTTCAGTAATTTATGGTTGCTCTTTTACTGCTTTGGTGTGTATTTTCAATTTTGTAGAGAAAAATCAATGAGAGCTCCAGCAAAATTTCAAAGCTCCAAAGAAACAGACTGAACCAAATCAGGTGTATTCCTTTCTATCTTTTATTGCACCCTTTATTTTTCTTTCTCCTTTAAGACAATGTAGAAAAAGTTAAAAAAAATAAAAATAAAAATAAAAATCATGTGTCAAGAAGAAAATCTTGAGCAAGATAGACTGGATAAGTGATAAAAGATAGAATTATTTGCTAATGAATGTAACGAGTTAAAGAAGTAGATTATTTGGTCAACTTTTAGCAGCCTACTTAGGTCATTAAAAGATTATTAGCACTTCTAATTGCACATGCATACTAACAAGGCAAAGTAGGTATTGATTATAAGGCCAACTGAGGATTCAATTATCACTGAAAATTGATAATTAATATACATTCTAATCAAAAAAACTTGAATTTAAGGAAAGAGCTACCTGCCTATAAATAAAGTGCAAAAGACAGAGTATATGTGGATTGCCCAAAGCCTAGTAACTGGGTCTCTGCACCTAGGTCAAGTATGAAAATTCACGTAAAATGGTGAAGGAAAGGCCAGGATGCTCAGTACAGCAAAAAAAAAAAAAAAGAGGCAGTGTGAAAGCTACCTTAATTCATGAGTATAAAATTGAGAATGTATAGAAAATTGACCAAAATAGGTGATAAGAGAAGATACTTTTATTTTTTTAATTTAATACTGAAATGCTAAAGTTAGTCATCACGAACATAAGTGCTATAGATTTTTGATGTACTCTAAGAAAGTTTTTAATTATATTGACTGAAAAATTTGCTTCTGAAGCTCAATGCTTAGTTAGCAGTATTTTCTAAACTTTTTGACCTTTAATCCTAGATTTTATCTTTATTGATGGATAATCTTATTAAAATATGGTATTAAATAAAATATTGCTAAGGGACTAGCAATGACTAAGTTGGGAGGTGTAATAAGTGGTAAAAATATACTAATAAAAGTATTAAATTATAAAATAAATTAATCTATTTCTTTAAAAATTGATATTTTTATTAATCTTATGTAGGAAAGAAGGTCACCAATATGAAGATCTTATTTTTTGGTTCAGATGAAATAAATTTTAGGCAAAACGGACTTCAAACGAGCCTAGAATTGAATTTCAAAAAAAAAAATTGATTCGATTCAGAAAATTGGCTCAGCGGTTCGGCCCGGTTCGATCGAAACAGCAGACCAACTCGTCGATGCAACGCTGACGTCAGGATGATGTCAGCATTTTTTGCGGCGCATGGTGGACAATCTGAAGGGTATTTTGAAAATTTCATAGCAAAAAGTGTGCTCTGATTGGCTAAAGAACGCGGCGGTCCATGCAACACCGGGCTCGCGCATGATCCATGGAGGGCAATTTGAAAATTTTGGCTGATCCAACGGGCGATTTTCACTGAAACTCGATCGGACGGTCGAAAAGAAGGCGCTGATGGATGGCATCCATAGCTTCCGATCAAAATCCAACGGCTGAGATTCATCCCGACGTTAAACTAAAGATCAGAAGGCTTCTTGCTACGCAATCGGATGGCCCAAATTCAATCTAACGGTTGATCCAATGGCTGGCATTAAATTCATCTTGATCTGGATTATTTTAAGAGGTTTTTGAGTGGTTTTTGTACCGTTTGATCAATATCTAACGGGCAGAATTATCCAGATCTTAGTTTGAGTTATTTTGGGAGTCTTAAACCTAATTTTTGATGAATTTTGGGGAAAATCAAACTCTTCATCTATAAAAAACCTACTGTTGTCGTGAAAAAAAAATCAGAGAGAGAGACAGTGAGAGAGAGATAGAGAAAGAGAGAGAAGAAGTCAGAGAAAAAGAGAAAAAAAGAAAAAGAGAGGAGAGAGGTAGAAAGAGAAGAGTGATTTGTGAGAGAAAGAAAAGGATTTTTCTTCGACAATCAAGATGTCGATCAAGAAGCCTCTTCTTCTTCGCCAAGTTCTCCACATCAAGAGCAACGGACAATCAATTTCAGCAATCAAACAGTCTAATTTCTCTATACTTTTTATTTTATGTTTTTGAATTTGTTATCATGAACTAAATTTTATTTTACTAAGGCTAAGGTGTAGCCACTCTTTTGACGCAATATTCAATGTAATTATTTTTAAATTTTATTCATGAGAAGTATATAAATCTGATCTTAATGCTTTTAGATTACTGACCATCTTCTAATTGATCTGATGAACATAGATGTTACAGACCAAGTACATCTATGTTATTGCTTCTTGATTATATACCTTGTATTATGAATCAAATTAGAATTCATATGCATACAGAAATTTTAGTGCGCTTTGGACGCAGCGTATTAATTAGAGGGTTTCACAAAAGTTAATGCATTAATATTTATTTAAATTACACTTGGATAAAAGGATAATTAATAAATATTGATAGTTTTGCTATGCTTGGACCAAAGGATAGTGAATAAATTAGGAGACTCCACTGTCACATAAAATAAAATTAATCTAAAAATCTGATTATTGTATTGACTGAGTTGGTGAACCAATTGCCTTAGTAATCCATTGCTCTTGAGTTTAAAACCCTAATAATTTACACTCTCTCTATTTTTTTTTTAAAAAAAATAATTATTTATTTATTTTATTTTGTTCTTTAATTTCTTATTCTCATAAATCGGTCTTCTAAATAAAGCATAGTAAAGAGCTTTTTATTACTTATTTTTCAATCCTCTAGGGATGATACTCTACTCATTCACTTTATTACTTGATCGACTGGTGTACTTGCCATAGCTATAAATTAGCACACATCAGAGAATCCATCCAAGTGGAAGCTGTAGGAAAAAATATATTGAAGTTATCTTCTAGAAAGATCTTAGAGCTGATAAATTATTATTATATGCCTAAGAACATTAGAAATATTATATCTATACCCTTATTATTAAAACCATATTATAGTTTTGATGTAACAAGTAATGATTGCTCGATCAAATATTCTAATGAAATGATATGTTCTGGTATTTTTAACAATAGCTTGTTGACTCTATATTTGGATTACAATATTTTTCATGTTAATGAAAATAGAAAATGTAAGAGAGAAGACATAAATAATACTTTACTTTGGTATTATCAACTTGGTCATATTAGTGAGACCAGGATTAACAAGCTATACGAAGAAAAATTTTTTGATCCTTATGATTATGAATCATTAGGAACTTATGAATCATGTCTCATAGGCAAAATGACCAAGACTCTATTTAATGGACATGGAGAAAGGATAAGTGAGTTATTAGAACTTATACATATAGATGTATGTAGTCCTATGACAACTCAGACTAGAGGTGGATACTCTTATTTTATAATATTCACTGATGATTTATCTAGGTTTGGATATGTGTATCTTATGAAACACAAATCCGAGGCCTTTGATAAATTTAAAGACTATAAAAGTATGGTTGAGAAATAAATTGGAAAGAGCATAAAAATCCTTCGATCTAATCGGAGAGGAGAATACTTGTCCAGTGAATTTCTAGACTATCTTAAAGTAAAGGGCATTCTCTCTGAATGGACCCCTCCTTATACACCATAATTAAATGGTGTAGTCAAAAGAAGAAATTGTACCTTATTAGATATGATACGAATCATGATGTGCTTCACAAAATTATCTATTTTCTTCTAGGATCATGCCCTGCAGACTCCAGTATATATCTTGAATAGAGTACCTTCTAAGTTTGTATCTAGCACTCCATATGAGATATGGAGAAGAAAGAAACCTAATCTTAAGTATCTTAAGATATGGGGTTGTCTAGCATATGTAAAAAAAAAATTTGGATATAAGCTAGATGTTAGAGTAAATAGATGTCTATTTATAGGATATCCTGGAGATTGTATGGGATATCTATTCTTTCATCCTACTGAACAAAAGATGTTTGTAAGTAGGCATGCCACTTTCATGGAGAAAGAATTCATTCTAGAAAGAGGCAGTGGGAGAAACATTGAACTTAGTAAAGTTCAAGAAAAATAAATAGATATTTCTCAAGCAAATAAATACATAAATAAGAAAGAACTAAAACACACAACTCCAATCCGTAGGTCTGATAGAGTGCGGCATGCACCTATGAGGTACAGGTTTATTATTAAGAATAATGAAGCCCAAGTTATTGAGAATGATGAACCTTTAATCTATACAAAAGCTGTCATGAGTAAGGACAGACAAATGGCTAGCTGCTATGCAATCCAAAATAGACTCCATATACACCAACAAAGTATGGACTTTGGTGGATGCATCAGAGGGTGTGAATCCTATTGGGTGCAAATGGATCTATTAGAAAAAGATTGGAGCAGATGGTCAAGTTGAAATCTATAAAGCCAAATTAGTGGCTAAGGATTTCAAATAAAAATAGGGTATTTATTATAATAAAATATTTTTACCTATTGCCATGCTTAAATCTATTTGGATTATGCTTGCAATAGTAGCATACCATGATTGTGAAATATGGCAAATGGATGTGAAGACCATCTTTCCTAATGATTTTCTTGAGGAGGAGGTCTACATGTCACAGCCAGAGAGACTTGTCTCAAATGAAAGACCAAATTAGGTACACAAGCTTAAAAGATCTATTTATGAATTGAAGCAAGCTTTAAGAAGTTGGAATATCCGCTTTGATGTTACCGTCAAAGAGTTTGGCTTCATCAAGAATGTGGATGAACCATGTGTGTACAAGAAGACTAGTGAGAGTACCATAGTTTTCTTGGTTCTGTATGTAGATGACATACTCCTCATTGAAAATAATATTCCAATGTTGCAATCGATCAAGTTATGGCTATCAAATAAGTTTTCCAAGAAAGACTTGGGAGAAGCATCCTACATACTGGGTATAAAGATCTATAGAGATAGATCTAAGAGGATACTAGACTTATCCTAGCCTAGGTACATTGACTTAATACTGAAAAGATTCAGTATGGATGGGAGTAAAAGAGGTTACTTACCCATGAGTCAAGGCATACATCTCTCTAAGAAGATGTATGCCTTGACTCATGGGTAAGTAAGAAGATGTCTCTTAAGATACCTGAAGAGAGAAATAAAATGAGTTCTATTCTTTATGCTTCGACTGTAAGATCAATAATGTATACCATGTTATGTACTACGCTTAATGTTGCTTATGCTTTAGGCATGGCCAGTAGATTTCAGGCTAATCTAGGAGAGAATCATTGAAAAGCTATAAAAAAATATTCTTAAGTACTTGAGAAGGAATAAGAATATTTTTCTGGTATATTATGGATCTGATCTCAAACTAGAAGGATTTTCTGACTCTAGTTTTCAATCCGATCCAAATGATAACAAATCCAATTTAGGGTATATCTTTACTCTGAATGATGAAGCAGTGAGTTCGAAGAGTACCAAGCAACCAACTATAGCTGACTCAACCACTGAGATAGAGTACATAGCTGCAAGTGATGTCGCCAAGAAAGCTATCTTGATGAAGAAATTCATCACTGAATTAGGTGTTGTTCCTAAAATTGAGAACCCAGTACCACTTTACTGTGATAATACTAGAGCAGTTGCTCAAGCAAAGAAACCAAGATCTCATCATAAATTCAAGCACATTCTGAGATGCTTCCATCTCGTTCACGAAATAATCGAGAGATAAGATGTTATCATTGAACTAGTAGACACAAAAAATAATATAGCAAACCCCTTCACTAAGACTTTACCATAGTAGCAGTTTGATCGCCATCTTGATTGTATGGGATTAAAATATAAAGGTGATTGGCTTTAGTGCAAGTGAGAGGTTGAAAGGAATATGCCCTCAAGCCAATCAAAATTTGTATTTTGATGGGCTATTCTTTTATCTTCCAAACTCATGTAATGACATTTTTAAATAAATAAAGGCATTTTATTTCATTGTATGCTGCATCTTAATTATTTATTTAAGATTATGATGAACCCAATAAATTAGGGCTATGATTTTAGGGTTATGATGAGATCACACTTGTAAGATCTAAAATCTCAAAATTCTAGTCTAAAATATTCCTGATCGATAGAACATTGAGTTGGAGATCAATGTTTCTGGAAAGACTAGCACATCCTATATATGCTTGATGTAAGGGTGATTGATCTCACTATTACTTATGTATAATACTAATACAAGGATGTGGATGCTCATTAGAGATTGAGTTCACTGAATTGATCCAATTTGAGAACATCTAATGGAGTCTTATCTACATGACAATAGATGGTTCTCATAGTAGAAGTTGTGCACATAATCCTTTGACCTGAGACTACCATAGAATCTTGTATGCATGAATCCATGTTTTGGTTCATACTCATTGATAACATAGTCTTATATGGGATGATCTAGATATGGTGGATTATATATGGAGGTTATCAGTAGGTCAACAAGAAATCGATCACTCCTAGTAAGAGGAGATTGCATTATACTTGCTTCAATAGAATGATGGTTCAGGAAGACTTTGATCAAAGCATGATGAAAATTAGAAATGATTTTTAATATTTTATTAATCGAATCATCATCATATGATTAAAAGTAAAATGAATATGAAAATGGTTTTGACATGATTCCATATCCATAGTCATATTCGGGATGCAGGGTGATTGAAGAATCCTATTGCACGATAATTTTTCATTGAAGGATATTTTTGATTTTTCCATCAAAATTCTATATCTTCTAGGTAGACATGATATGTTTCTAGATGTCAATTTTATCTTGTGGGTTCAATCGAATTAAAAAGTTTAATTTAATTGTTAATTAAAAAGAGTTCTAATTGATCAAATGGGTTAGCAAGTTTTGATCTAAATTGATTTGGTTATGTTCTAACCAAATTAGGTCAAATTGCATCCGAATCTACTGTTGGCTAGATGTGGAACCCAATGGATCACACACATAGAAAATTGATCAAGGGTCTAATTGGATTAGATCATATTTGTAGGTTGAATATGCTAGCACATATTGCAAACCATAGCACCTAGATTCGAATCAGATTCGAATTGGATTCCAATTTAGACTAATTAAATCCAATTTGAGTCAAATCAAATTTGGCTAATTGATTGGATTGACCCTTGGCTTGCTAACCAAGGGATTGGGTGTCATAAATAAGCCACCCACACTCCAGAGACTCTCTTTCTTTGGCACATGGG
The DNA here is from genome assembly GCA_006176705.1 of Cocos nucifera. Lineage (NCBI taxonomy): Eukaryota > Viridiplantae > Streptophyta > Magnoliopsida > Arecales > Arecaceae > Cocos > Cocos nucifera. The sequence goes on from QRFJ01001195.1 coordinate 420,766, forward strand.
ATTTGGTCCATGCGCTAGGGACATGTAGTGCATGGATATGTTTTGACGCCAAAGTCTTCCTTAGTTTTTTTTTCCTTTTTCATGTAAATTTTGTTACATGCTTTCAGATGAAGAGAGGGTGCACAAGAGTCCTACTAGTTATTATCTTCATTGGTTATCAGGTTTTTGGATAACCAAAGAGTCTTTGCCGCCCCCTTGCTTGTAAGCACCTCTTGGACCAAGTCAAAGGCCCTTTGGCCTTTTGATTTTTCCATGCCTTATCTCCATGCCCACCTGTTGTTTGGTGCACCTTTTGAAGGCCATTAGATGGCCTCTAAGTCTGATCTCATCCCTTGATTTATGGTGCAATATATTGAAGTCTTGCAACTCTTTGGAAGAAACTTACGTAGAAATTTTATGAAGAGTCCTTCTGCTTTAATGCACCTCTTCGTATTAATTCTATATATTCTGCATGGCGATTTCTTTTAAAGGGGTATGAGATAGGTTGATGGGCATGAGATTTTAAATGGAAATAGGCATGAGAAAATTAAAGAGGCACCCCTATGTACATTATAAATAAAGGCGCACTCCATAGTGTCAAGGGGAGTTTTGAGAACTCTTCTTTCTTTCTTATCACTCTACATGGTTGTCTAATTTCTTTCTTTCTTTTCTTGTTAAGACAAGTCCTAATTAAGGACAAAAGGTCAGCTTTAGGACAAGGGCTTAGGAAGATTGCAAAGGAAGACAAGCAAAGAAAGAAAAATAAGAAAGGGTAGGAAAGAAGGGTGACAGCAAAGGCTAAGGAAGGTTCTGTCCAAATAATTAAAGTTCTTATCGTAAGAATTTTAATTAAAATAAACAAAGATGTTGGTGTCTTGATCAAGTTTCCATGTGGATCAATGTTGGAGGGTGAACACATGGGCACCTAGTGGAACCCCTGATGAACTATTACTGATGATCAAGGTTAAGTTGGAGTTTAGCGATCAGAGGTAATGTTCCAATACCTTCATTTATGTTATAAATACATATTATATGATTTAAATTCTAATAAGATGGTCCTAGGTTTTGGATTTGGTTATACGATTTCATTATTATTTTTTTGAAATCCATGCTTTCACTCTACACACCAAACCCTACAATTTGGACTCTCCAAAGATCAAAAAGAAGAGGAGAGATTTTACATCTAAGACACTCTCAAAAAAATCTCAAAAGTGAAGGAAAAAGGATGAATGAAAAAACCCTAGAAGGAGACCCTTTTCTTCTTCTTCCTTCTCTCACCTAGATACTTGGATTAGTGTCTTTGAAAACCCAGCATCCAAAATTCTTTTCCTTATGATTTTCACACATCCAAAATCTCTCTTTATGATCTACAATCTATTCAAAAATCAGACCAAAATGAGCCATATATATAGAGATATGGAAGAGTCTTGTCTAGGTCAAATTCTTAGACAAGGCAGGACTATATTTGGCAAGTTGTTGGGACGCCAAACATTTGGGTGCCCCCTCCTCATCCCATGCCATGGACCAGTTGGTAGGTGCACAAAAACTTTATTTTTCTACCATAGAAAACTAGAAAAAAATCTGGTGGGAGGCGGCACAAAGGAAGAAGTTTTAGTTTGTTGGGATTCTATGATATAGAGTCCAAACAAACCACAACAACTTACCTTCTATAGACTTGGTCCATAATTTATTCCAAATAAGAGAGAGAGAAGTAGAGTGGGCATGCATGAACCATCAGGGAGAGAGGATTCTACACCAAAATAGAGAGAGTGTGGGACGTGGGGGGTGTGGAGCAAATATGGTGCAAGGATGGAATCCTATTCCTACTAGGATTCCATATATGACTTGGTCAAAAATTGATTTCTCAAACCAAATTAAATCAGAAGTAAACCAACCCAATTAAATCAGGTCCTAGACTAATTAAGGACTTAATTAAATTAGATTAAATTAGATTTAATTCTAATTTAATTTTTTAATCAAATTAAAAAATTAGTTTGACCCAAGTCCTAGTTGAACTAGGACTAGTTCTTCCTTACACTTGGCTTATCCAATAAATCAATTGGACTTGATCTAATCAAGTCCAAACCAAATTCAATTAAATCATATTTAATTAAACTTAATCTCAGTCCTCTGACTTAATTAAATTAAGCCAATTAGCAATCTAATTGCTAATCGATCCTCCGACAATACTTGCACTCGGTTAAACATCAATCGTATTGATCGTTTAACCCTAGAATGATTCTTAATCATTGATCAATCATCCGATCAGATTATGAACTCTAATAGTATGATCCCATAGATTCAAACCTAAGCCAGTAGCATAAGAATAAATTTTTGTACCAATCGAAGTGATCATCTAGTAATGAGATCCGATGGCTAGATAGGTTGAATGTATAGAACAACATCCTTAGAACCCATGTGGATATAGTTTCTATATAATTCATTCCCTTGACGAAAATGCTCGTAGGACACCATAGAGTTTAACTATCAACTTTGGTCAGGCTGTCCACATTATATTTTAAAATACCAAATCCATCTCATGGATTATCCTGGCCAAGGTTTTGATATATTAAAATAGACTGATACATTCTTCTCCAACTTTTAGATTGGTCAATCCCATCTTGATCATATACTGACTTTGCAAGTACTTGACTGTGCCCATTGTTGGGGGTAAACCCCACTCCCGTGGAAATTTGGCCTAATGTTCAGCCAAATGTAGCTTGTAATCATAGATCTTGCATCGTAACTTCTCCTTCAGCTGAACTTCTCCATCCTAGGCAGGCTCCTTTCGACATTCCTCCAACCAACCTTCCTCGATCGTGAGTCTTCCGAACTTTTCCTTTAATCGAACTTCTCCATCCTAGGCAAGCTCCTTACAACATTCCTCCAGTCAACCTTTCTCGATCATGAGTCTTTCGAACTTCTCCTTCAGTCGGACTTCTCCATCCCAGGCAGGCTCCTTTCAACATTCCTCCAGCTGACCTTCTCTGATCATGAGTCTTCCGAACTTTTTCTTTAGTCAAACTTCTCCATCAGTCAAACTCCTTCCAGACTTCACCCTCAACAAAACTTCTCTGTCAGTCAAACTTCTTCTGAATCCTTCTAGTAGACCTCCTTTCGGATTCCTCAAGTGGAGTTTCTTCAGGATTTCTCCAGTGGACTTCCGAACCCCTTCTGGTCGAACTCCATGTAGTCACCTGGAAGGGCCTCCATGCCCATGTGGTTCTAGCAATCTACACAGCATGATCCACTTACGCATAGATGACCTTGAAGGAGTTCGAGCTCATCTAGAATTGATGAAATTTGAAGCTCTTCGCCGCCAATGCCTACCTCCTTCGAACTTCAACTATTAAATCCCAACGGACTGGCACGTCATGACAATAGACACCACCCTCCATAACAAACTTTACGTAGCCCTGAATGGCTCACTACTCGGCAGTTATGGCTGTCACCATGAGTTTGTTACATGCTTCATCTATAAAAGGGATCCTCTAGAACTCGGCAGTTATGGCTGTCACCATGAGTTTGTTACATGCTTCATCTATAAAAGGGACCCTCTAGATATATTTTTCTTGGGTACTCTTCTCTCTCTCGATACTATACCACTTTTTTTCTGAGCACTCCATTTCTATTGATCGAAAAGGCTGACTTGATTATCGGAGGATCTTATCGGAGCCACCACCCCTGACTCTAGACAAAACTTATTTGGTAGGTCACTGGCAACGGCCTCGTCTTCTCTGACTCTAGCCTCAAATCTAGCATCAACCAGATTTTGCACCAACAGAATTGGTGCTAGAGGAAGGAACCTCTTTCTCTTGAGGTGCTCTTGTTCTTAAAGAAGTGCTCAGTAGAGATCTCTCTCCTTCCCCTTAGAGTTCCCCTTTCCTAGTCGATCTCATAAGAATGCCTCCTAGAAAGGCTTCCACCCGATGGCCAATCGCTTCCACGGCCAGATCTCATCTAGATCTGCCCGCCCCCATCTCATCCCCAATAGCTCAAGCTCCATCGATGGCAATGGTGGATGTAGAGTAATTTAACCTACTGGTTCAACAAGTTAGGGACCTCACTGAAGCAATGTAGGCCATGCAGCAGCATCGACCTTCGGTACCCATCCAATCAAAGCAGGCTTCTCCAAAATCCCAAGACCCAGTCTGGGGATGACTGACTTGAGCAAGTCGGCCGATCACCTTCGAGAAAGGAAAGCAGAGGGTAGGGACCCCTACTCTAACCATGACTCTACCCCTGGAGGGACTCTACCTCCATTCAGCTAGAAAACTTTGGAGATCCATGACTAGAAAGATCTCCTGGATCAAAAGTTATAAGAAATTAATCGATAGATTGAGAAACTCCACCATGCTCCCTTCTCTCACGGTAATGATATCATCACCGAACCTCCTTTCTCTCATCAAATCATGCAAAAATTGATCCTATTGAACTTCAAGCTTCCTCAATTCCAGAGATACGATGGGATCACTGATCCGATCGACCATCTGAAGGCCTTCTGAACTATGATGCTGCTCCATGATGTACCAGATGCCATCTTATATCGAGCTTTTTCATCTACTATGAAGAAAGCAACAAAAAACTGGTACTCGACATTGAAGTTGGATATGATCTTCTCTTTTAATCAGATGAGCAATCAGTTTGTGGCTTATTTCATCAGTAGCCGATGTCCCAAGCAAGGTTCAGACTCCCTCATCAACATCAAACAGAAAGAGAGAGAATCCATCCAGGCTTATGTCAATCGCTTCAATGTTGCTGCCCTTGAGGTTTGGAATCTAGACCAATCCATTGCCATGGCTATGCTGAAGGGTGGCCTTCAAAAGAATGATCTGTTGTTCTCCCTGGAGAAGAAGTATCCTAGGGATTTTATTGATTTGCTAGCTCGAGTTGAAGGATATGCCCGAGCTAAAGAAGGCTTTAAGTTGAAGGATGAGGAAGCTACGGAAGAGTGGAAGGCAGGCGAATCTAGCAAGCCCATAATTGAAGAAAAGCCGAACGAAGTTCAGCCACACTTCCAAACTCTCCTCGAATGTAGATGAGCCCAAACTCTACTTCGAACTCATCGTTAAAGAAGTCCTGACAAAAGGACGTGAAGAGGTTCTCTCCCTAAAAGATTTCACAACTATGCCCCCCTCAATGCTCCAAAAATATAAGTACTAAAGGAGATCAAGGAGCAACTATCAAGGCCGGAGAGGATGCACACTCTATTAGATATGTATGCCCTAGAAGTCAAAATTTGCTGACACTTGTAATATACTTCTAAGGGCAAAATTATAATTTTAACTATAAATAATAAAATGGGTTATTTTCTATCACATATGTGTATTTAGTGTCTGTGATACATCCTTTGAGTTAATGATAATGATAATTCTTATTTTCAAGAGTTAAAAATTTAAGATAAGAATTTTCATTATTAACTCATAAAATGCTCCTGATGTAGGATCATCATGAGGATGGTGATTGATCTGGAAGGTTAGCATACAATCGCTTCTTTATAGTAGATGAGTCTTAAGTCTACGGTGTAGAGACACCAGAGGGAGAGTAAAGGTACTCGTTAGAGAATGAGGGCACTGAGCATGACCACCTCGAGTAGTCATAAGAAAGTCTACCTTCTCGTCGATGACTGACTCGATGCTGCAGTGGTGTGTCTAGTTCTTTGACCTAAGGTGCATCGGTAGTTCACCTTGAGGATGTTATAGTTTGACTACACCATGACTCAGTCTCCTAGCCATTTGGAATCCTGAGGTGTATATTGGCTATAGCATGTTCATTGTAGGAATTGGATTGCACCAAGATGGAATCTATCTAGCTCGGTAGAAGAGGAGCAGCCCTATGATGATCATGAGAATCAAGTCCATAAGCCCATGGCCATGGCATAGTGTGAAATAATAGAAAGAGTTTCTATTAAGGTTTTTACATCGGACTTGAATCGAATGATTAAATCATATGATAGAAATTAGGATTTCACGAGTTCACCTTAACCCTAATCTGATCGAGGCTCAAGATAGAAGAACATAATCACATAAGTAGCTGCACCAAGAGGTTCATTTTCAATTTTGATGGATTGCCACCATATGCTGCTAGGTGTCACTGGTGGATTTTGGAAGTAATTAGAATGATTTAGATGATCGATCATTCTAAGTTGTCTGAATCAGAAGAGTTCTGATCCATTGAAAGGAGTTTCGATGATGTCGATGATGGAGATCATGACATATCCCATTACCATACAGAACTAAATCTAACTGGATCATACAAACAAGGGCTTGGATCTGGATATCATCAATTGGACTAACTCAGTTCAATTGATTTGAATAAGATTCAATTAGGTTCAAGAAAATCATGCTAGCACACGATTGAGCCTAATGTTCTCCTTTTTTTATCATAAAAGTTATCTCAACTGAGCCAAATAAGTTTGTGCTTACTCAGGTACCTTTACCTGGTCTGACTGGAGCTTGTCCAAGTTAGAAAAGAGTTGTCTTAATTTATAAGATAAATTTGAGACAACACCTACCATTTTTTGTCACCTACTGATTCTTATACTTTGACTTGGTCAAACATTGACCTTTGACCCTTGGACATCTGCCCATGTGTCATGCACTTATTGGAGAGCAAATAGTGCTTGTCCATTCTCTAGAAATTGGAAAGAAGGGGGCACACACCTAGGATGGTGTGCACCCATGGATAGGGATGCTGGAGTCCCATACAGATGGGACTCCAGGTTGCTTCTTGGTTTCTACTTAGGTGGCCCTTGGGTATCTACTTTGACCAGTCTTAGGCGCCATCTAAGAATGAACCTATGGGTCTCTCATCTGATTGGATCAGATGATGTCATCCCACCAATCAGATTTAGATCTGATTGTACGAAGCAACATGATTGGCAGGGTGATGCAGCACTGCATGGCGCAGCAGAGTCTATAAATAGACCCTATCTGCACCCACTTTTAAAAGCTCTCCTCCTCTTAGCCATGCCCTAAGGCTACCCCTCTCCCTTCTCCATGCCACCATCTAGCCCTCTCTCTCCTCTCCATGTCCAAAAAAGTTGGGCCTTCAGATTAGTGCAAGTCAGGCAAGACAAGGCTGACCAAAAAGGAAGAAGGCAGCACTGCTGCAGAGATGACGGGTGATCTTCAGAAGAAGTTTTGAAGATCCTCCAAATCAGATCCAGATCTTATTTTTGGAGAAAAGAAAGAAAAGGAGAAGATCTCCAGATCTAGCCTGAGTAGATATCGGTAGAGGTCAGGCACTTGCATGGCTAGATCCAGAACCTCAGGGCTTCGGCAGGATCATCAATGGGTAATCAGATTATCTAAAATCAAGGTAAAATTAATTAAGAATTTATTTTATTTTATTTTTTTATTTATCAAATCATAAAATTAGATCTAAAATATGTTAGATCTAATCTAAATTTAAGAGAAAATTTATTGAAATATGCCTCTCGATCCAATCAGATTTGAACGAACCTGATCTGAGAAATCAGGATTTCCCCTTCAATTGGTATCAGAGATAGGTTCTTATAAAATTTAATTTAGATCTAATTTAATTTAATTAATTAGTGATTTTAGATATCACATGAGATGTGATTAGATCTAAAATTAAAAAAATAAAAAATTAAAATTAATTAATCTAGATCTAATATGTATGAGATACATAACTAGACTAGGAATAGAATTATTCTATGTGTAGTCTAGTATAATCATATTTTTTATTTAATTAAATATAATTTTTAGATCTATTTATTTATTATTTTTTGATCTTATAAATATTATAATCAGATCTAAAAATAGAAAATAAATTTAATTTAATTTATTCATATGAGATATGATAGTTGCATGTTTAGACAAGTTGTAGAATAGTTCTGCAAATAGGTCTAGATTAAATTTTATTTGATAAGATCAAATTTAAATTTAATTTTTTAGATGATTATGAGATAATTTAGATCTAAAAAATATGCATGCATGATATATGTGATATATACAAAATATGTTTTAATTAGATCTATTTTTTATATGAGATATATGCTTAGATCTAATTAGTTTTTGTAGATTAGTTGTATTTCTGATTAAGGCGTTCCCCTTGGCCGTCCGATCATAAGAACAAAGTAGGGCTTAAAGACCCTCTCCTTCCATTCGATGGGGTGTTCTTATGATGTGTAGGGGTGCTGCGCGTTCGTCCTTAATCAAAAATTGAAAAACTTACTTTCTGCAAAACCCTAGATCCTGAAATCCTAGGATCTTATTTACATATTTTGTTTAAGAACCCTAACTTAATTAAGAATTAAGTTTATGAAATATCAATTAGTCTAAAATTGAGAATTTTAGATCTAAGACATATTCATAAATCTAGGTTCGAACTTGGGTAGCTCAATTAGGTCTAGCGGTTGATCAAACCGAATCAAGAGTTGGTTAGATGGGATCAACAATGCTTAAATTGACCAGCCTAATAGGATTAAGTCTGGGTCAAGATCGAGTCACATGAGTGATCGATCAAGCTAAGACCTAATTAGGCTCAGTGGTTAGAGTCTGGATTGTAGGCTAACCCGATTGGTTCTGTCTCAATAATTTGGTGTCTAAGGTAAGTCTGGCAGATACGACCGACTGATTTTTAATTGAGGAGCTACTCGACTCGAATGCGTTCTTGTCGAGTTAATGGCATATCCCTTCCACCGATCTCACTTACCTGACCATGTTTGTTGACTCAGTTCTGATCTGAGGTGGTCAATAATCCGAGCTAACCCATGCCACTAGGTTAGTCATAATGGTTATGACTATGTCAAGTCTAGTTTAATGAGACCTAAATCAAATCTCCCTAAGAAAAGATTAAGTCTAAGGTCTTCCACCATTGTAGATGTGCGGACCCTTCCTAGGGTTGATTATTTTTGACTGGTTATAGTGGCTCAGTTGCACCAAAAAGTTGCAACCATGTCTATTAGGCATTGGATGCTACAGGCTGGAGGATGGATTGGGCTTAATATCTTAGATACGGTGAGAGATCCAATTAGAAATCCAGTCTATGCAAATGGTGGGTCTGACTTAACTAAGGAGTGGATCAATATTCTAGATATGCTGAGATTCATGAATTAGAGATCAAGTTTGGGTGCACCATGATTAGAGAATCATTGAACAAGAGTTGTTCACTCATTGGCTAACCCATCACCAATAACTGTTAGGTGAGGTGATGAGTCAGTTGGTGGGACCGCACCATCCACTAGAAATCAGTAATCATGGAGATTTTCGCATCTCTATAGAGAGAGTGTAGAGATCTGAGAAAATAGTGGGAGCTAATTTATTTTAAAATAAAATCTCTAAATAAATTGGTTAAGTCTTAATTACAATATCTAACTAGAAACTTTGACTCTCTATGGGAAAATGTCTGCATCCAACCCACTAGCACGAATTCTGGACACCCATAGACTGACCGAACCAAATTACAAGGATTGGCTCCGAAACTTCAAAATTATTTTGAGTTCCGAGAAGTTAACTCATGTATTGGATCAGGACCCTCCCACCTTACCAGCTCGTCCATCCTGCTGAATAGAGAGCATCTCTGGATAAGTGGACTAGACGAAGATAATAAGGCCAGATACTACATGTTGGGCTCGATGTCTGATGAGCTTCAGCGCCAACATGAAGATATCAGAACTGCTCGCCAAATGTTGGCTCACCTATAGGAGATGTTTGGTGAACAGAGTCATGCAGCCAAGTATCAAGTCACTAAACGACTATTCAAGGCTAAGATGCGTGATGGGTAGTCAGTCCAAGATCATTGTCTGATGATGATCAAGGACTTGGAAGAGCTTGAGAAGCTCGGAGTGAGGTTGGACTTGGATCTGCAGAATGATATAATTATGCAATCCTTGACTGATGCGTATAGGCATTTCATCATGAACTACCATATGCATAAACTTCAAAACTCCTTGGCCGAACTTATGAACATGCTGGTTACCACTGAGCTTTCCATGAAAGGTTCTAAAGGCTCAGTGCTTGCTATGGAATGAACTTCTTCCAAGAGAAAGTCTTTTGGAAAGAAGAAGTCTGCGAAAAAGCAAAAGGAAGAAAGAGGAAAGAAGAAAAAGGCAGAGCTAAAGAAGGCCACTGATAAAGAAAAGTGTTTTCATTGCAACAATGATGGCCACTGGAAGCAAAACTGCCCTACATACCTGGCCATCCTGAAGAATAAGAAGGAGACTGGTCCTTCTAGAGGTATGCTCGTTATTGAGTCTAACCTTATGATTTCTTCTGCATCCAGTTGGGTGCTTGACTCTGATTCTAGTGCTCATTTATGCACTTCTATGCAGGGTCTTGAGGATAGCAGGAGGCTTGATCCTGCACGTCGAAAATAGAGCAAGGGTTGCTGCCATGGCCGTGGGAACATACCCTCTTCGATTACCATCTAGATTAGACTTAGTATTAAAAGACTGTTATTATGTACTGCAGCAAGCAGGAATTTGATTTCTATTTCTTGCCTTACAGTAGAAGGCTATGTAATTAGTTTTCTTAAGGACCATTGTAACATTCTTTATGAAAGAAATAAAATTGCAAGTGGTTTTCTTATTAACGGTCTTTATCAGTTACATGTTGATGTATCTATTTTTAATTTTGAGCAAAATGTGAATGCCATAAAATCAAAATGACCTAGGGATAGTCCAAATGATAGATATCTGTGGCACCTAAGATTAGGTCATATAGCAGAAGATAGGATTAACAAATTGGAGAAAATTGGGCTATTGAGTCCATTGACTTTCGAGTCATATCCAATTTGTGAATCCTATCTTCATGGCAAAATGACTAAACTTCCTTTTGTAGGACATGAGGAAAGGGTCATGGATCTTCTAGCCCTAGTACATACATATGTGTGCGGCCCATTTGATGTGCTAGCTAGAGGCAAATTTAGTCTACTTCATAACCTTTATCAATGATTTATCAAGGTATGGGTATGTGTATCTTATGAGACACAAGTCTGAAGTGTTTGAAAAGTTCAAAGAATTCAGACATGAAGTAGAAAAACAAATTGAAAAACCCATTAAGGTTCTTCGATTAGATCGAGGAGGTGAATACCTTAGTCAGAAATTTCTGGACTACTCAAAAAAAATGGCATAGTCTCTTAATGGACTCCACCAGGAATACCTCAACTCAATGGAGTTTCAGAACGGAGGAACTAGACCCTATTAGATATGGTCCAATCCATGATGAGCTACACAAACCTCCCTAATTTTCTTTGGGGATACTGTTTGTTAACTGTAATATACTTACTGAATACGGTTCCTTCTAAAATTATTTCTACCACACCATATGAGATATGGCATGGTAAGAAATCAAGTTTGAGTCATCTCAGAATTTGGGGTTGTCCAGCTCATGTCAAAAGACAACAAGCAGACAAGTTAGACTTTAGGTCCTTTAGAGCTCGATTCATAGGATCCTAAAGATCATTAGGATATTATTTCTAAAGAGTCACAATGTGATTGTGATTATCTTTCTTGGAAAGCAGATCAAGCTCGATGAGAAAGTCTCACAAGAGTAACGAGCTAAGGACCAAATGGAACCAAGTCAAGTTAAGCCAATCCATACACTACCTCCTCCACCTCGTAGATTGAAAAGAGTTTCCCATCCCCCTGAGAGGTACTTAGGTACTATTTCAGAGGATGTAGAAAAAAATATTCCTCATAGGTAATGGGGTTCATGGTGATGATCCCAAAATCTATAATGAGGCAATATCAGATATCGACTCTGAGAAATGGTTAGAGGCAATGAAGTCAGAAATTGACTCGATGCACTCAAACCAAGTCTGGACCTTGGTAGATCCACTAGAAGGTATAGTACCTATTGAGTGTAAATAGATCTACAAGAGAAAGTTTGGTCAGATGGGAATGTGGAGACATTCAAAGCTATATTAGTGGCAAAAGGTTACAGTCAACGCAAAGGCATTGACTATCAGGATACCTTTTCGCCAGTAGCTATACTAAAATCATCCTCACATTGCTTGCTATTGTAGCCTATTTCGATTATGAAATATGGCAAATAGACGTAAAAATGGCATTCTTAAATGGATATCTTGAGAAAGATATCTATATGGAATAGCCACTAGGTTTCACATCTAGTGATGATGATCACAAGGTATGCAAGCTGCAAAGGTCCATATATGGACTTAAGCAAGCATCTCGGAGCTGGAATACTCATTTTAATGATGTGATCAAAATATTTGGTTTCATCAAGAATGAGGAGGAGCCATGTGTCTTCAAAAAGGTCAGTGGGAGCGCTGTTATCTTTCTCGTATTGTACGTAGATGACATCCTCCTTATCGAAAATGATATTTCCATGTTGACCATAGTTAAAATGTGGTTATCTAAAGAATTCTCCATGAAAGACCTAGGAGAAGCATCCTTTATTCTAGAAATTAAGGTCTATAGAGATAGACCGAATAGGATGCTAGGACTTTCACAGAAGATGTACATAGAGGAAAGTACTAAAGAGGTTTAGTATGGAAAACTCTAAGAGGGGTTTAGTATCCTTCAGGCATGGCATTCATCTTTCCAAGAAGATGTGCCCTAGCACACCTGAGGAAATAGAATGCATGAGCAAGATCCCTTATGCTTCAGCAATAGGGAGCCTCATGTATGCCATGTTATGTACACGATCTGATATAGCCCATGCCATGAGTGTCACGAGCAGATATCAGTCGAATCTAGGTGAAGAACACTGGACTTCTATGAAATGTATCCTTAAGTACTTAAGAAGAACTAAGGATATGTTATTGATCTTTGGCAATGGAGAACTCCAAGTTCAGGGGTATACGGACTTGGATTTTATGTCCGATGTAGATGATCGAAAGTCGACATCTGGGAGTCTGTTTGTGTGCAATGGTGGAGCTGTCAATTGAAAAAGTTCCAAATAGACAGTGATAGCAGATTCCACCATGGAAGCAGAATATATCGCTATGTCAGAAGCTACGAAGGAGGCATTCTGGTACAAGAAGTTTTCTGCAAAGATCGGAGTGATGCCATCAGATGACATTCCTGTGTACTGCGACAATAATGGTGCCATAGCCCTTGCTAAGGAGCCGAGGTCTCACCAGAAATCCAAGCACATCGAGTGGCGATACAACCTCATCCACGATTACCTCGAGAAGGATTACGTCGAGGTCAAGAGAGTCGACTTCGCAGACAATGCGGCGGATCTGCTTACAAAGTCGTTGGGCCAGCAGAAGATCGAAATCCACCTTGAGAAGATGGGACTTAGATTTGTAGCCAATTGGCTTCAGATCAAGTGGGAGTTTGTTAGATATGTGTGCCCTAGAAGCCAAAATTGGCTGACACTTGTAATACACTTCTAAGGGCAAAATTATAATTTTAACTATAAATAATAAAATGGGTTATTTTCTATCACATATGTGTATTTAGTGTCTGTGATACATCCTTTGAGTTAATGGTAATGATAATTCTTATTTTCAAGAGTTGAAAATTTAAGACAAAAATTTTCATTATTAACTCATAAAATGCTTCTGACCGTAGGATCATCATGAGGATGGTGATTGATCTAGAAGGTTAGTGTACAATCATTTCTTTGTAGTAGATGAGTCTTAAGTCTATGGTGTAGAGACACCAGAGCAAGAGTATAGGTACTCGTTAGAGAACGAGGGCACTGAGCGTGACCACCTCGAGTAGTCATAAGGAAGTCTACCTTCTCATCGATGACTGACTCGATACTGCAGTGGTGTGTCTGGTTCTTTGACCTGAGGTGCATCGGCAAGTTTACCTTGAGGGTGTTATAGTTTGACTACACCATGACTCGGTCTCCTAGCCATTCGGAACCTTGAGGTGTATGTTGGCTATAGCATGTTCATTGTAGGAATTGGATTGCACCAAGATGGAATCTATCTACCTCGGTAGAAGAGGAGCAGCCCTATGATGATCATGAGAATCAAGTCCATAAGCCCATGGCCATGGCACAGTGTGAAATAATAGAAAGAGTTTCTATTAAGGTTTTCACATTGGACTTGAATCGAATGATTAAATCATATGATAGAAATTAGGGTTTGACGAGTTCACCTTAACCCTAATCTGATCGGGGCTCAAGATAGAAGAACTTAATCACACAAGTAGCTACACCAAGAGGTTCATTTTTAGTTTTGATGGGTTGCCACCATATGCTGCTAGGTGTCACTGGTGGATTTTGGGAGCAATTAGAATGATTTAGATGATCGATCATTCTAAGTTGTCTGAATCAGAAGAGTTCTGATCCATCGAAAGAAGTTTCGATGATGTCGATGATGAACATCATGGCATATCCCATTACCATATAGAACTGAACCTAATTGGATCACACAAACAAGAGTTTGGATCTGGATATCATCAATTGGACTAACCCAGTTCAATTGATTTGAATAAGATTCAATTAGGTTTAAGGAAATCGTGCTAGCACACGATTGAGCCTAACGTTCTTCTTTTTTTATCATAAAAGTTATCTCGACTGAGCCAAATGAGTTTATGCTCACTCAGGTACCTTTACCTGATCTAACTGGAGCTTGTCCAAGTTAGAAAAGAATTGTCTTAATTTATGAGATAAATTTGAGACAACACCTGCCATTTTTCGTCACCTGCTAATTTTTGTACTTTGACTTAGTCAAACATTGACCTTTGACCCTTGGACATCTGCTCATGTGTCATGCACTTATTGGAGAGCAGATAGGGGCTTGTCCCCTCTCTAAAAATTAGAAAGAAAGGGGTGCACACCTTGGATGGCGTGCGCCTATGGATAGGGACGCTGGAGTCCCATACAGATGGGACTCCAAGTTGCTTCTTGGTTTCTACTTAGGTGGCCCTTGGGTATCTACTTTGACTAGTCTTAGGTGCCATCTAAGAATAAACCTATGGGTCTCTCATCTAATTGGATCAGATAATGTCATCCCATCAATTAGATTTAGATCTGATTGCATGAAGCAACATGATTGGCTGAGGTGATGCAGCACTGCATGGCACAGCAGAGTTTATAAATAGATCCTGCCTGTGCCCACTTTTAAAAGCTCTCCTCCTCTTAGCCATGCCCCAAGGCTGCCCCTCTCCCTTCTCCATGCCACCATCTAGCCCTTTCTCTCCTCTTCATGCCCAAGAAAGTTGGGCCTTCAGATTAGTGCGAGTCGGGCAAGATAAGACTGACGAAAAAGAAAGAAGGCAGCACTGCTGTAGAGACGATGGGTGATCTTCAGAAGAAGTTTTGAAGATCCTCCAAATTAGATCCAGATCTAATTTTTGGAGAAAAAAAGAAAAGAAGAAGATCTCTAGATCCAATCTGAGTGGATACCAGTAGAGGTCAGGCGCTTGCGTGGCTAGATCCAGAACCTCAGGGCTTCGATAAGATCATCAAAAGGTAATCAAATTACCCAAAATTAAGGTAAAATTAATTAAAAATTAATTTAATTTAATTTTTTTATTTATCAAATCATAAAATTAGATCTGAAAAGTGTCAGATCTAATCTAGATCTAAGAAAAAAATTTTGAAACATGCCTCTCGATCCAATCAAATCTGAACGAACCTGACCCGGGAAATCATGATTTTTCTTTCACACTCATCCTGGCAAGCGCAATCCTAACAAGTACTATCTCTACCATCATGACCATGATCATGATATTAAAGATTGTATTTAGCTCCAAAATGAGAACGAGAAGCTCATCAGGTGAGGCTGGCTTGGCCGATTTCTGCGACATCAGTTCGACAGAAGAGAGGATCGACCAAGGTTACTACCATAATTGGAACCACCAAGGAGGGAGGAGCAACAAGAAGATCAACCATCTCTCAGCATCATTAACACCATCTCTAGGGGACTTCAGTGGGGAGAGGCTGGCGGATTGATAGGGGATGTGAAGAGGTGGAGGACTGAAGAACCAATAACTTTCACTGATGAAAAAGCTTAAGGAGTTCAGTTCCTGCATAATGATGCAGTTGTAATCTCTCTAAACATTGCTCACTATGATGTACGTCGTGTTTTGATAGATAATGAAAGCTCTGATGTCTTATTTTATGATGCTTTCTCTAAAATATCTATACCTAATAACTACCTGAGATCTATGAGTTCCCCATTTGTGGGTTTCACTGGCGATGCTGTGTTAGTTGAGGGAATAATAACACTAACTATGGCTACAAAACAATACCCTAAGCAGGTCAGAGCGCAGGTCGACCTTTTGGTAGTAAAAGCTTTCTCTGCTTACAATGCAATTCTCGACCGACCTGGTCTGAATGCACTTCGAGCAGTAGTATCCACTCATTACCTAAAGATGAAGTTTCCAACGAGTCATGGGATTGGGGAGGTCAGAGGAGATCAAGCTCTAACAAGGCATTGCTACTCCATCATTTTGCAAAATAATGGCCAACCCAACCTTTACCCAATTGATGGACTGGATGTTCGGGATGACCTTACTAAGGAGCGGGGTGAACCCATGGGGGACCTGGTAGCTATCTCTCTAGATGACGAAAACATAGAACACACAATGTAGATCGGCTCTTGCTTGAATGGAGAAGTTTGGAAGGAGCTTGCTGCCTTCTTATGGAAGAATGCCGATTCCTTTGCCTGGGTCCCCGCAGACATGCTAGGAATTGATGCCGAGGTCATGGAGCATTGGCTGGCTGTTGATCCCAAATGCAGATCAGTGAAGAAAAAATTTGAATCCATGCACCAGAAAGATAGAAGGTCATATCAGATGAAGTGGACAAACTTCTTAAAGCTGGGTTCATTCGAAAAGTCAACTATCCAAGTTGGGTCTCCAATGTGGTTCTAGTCAAGAAGACCAATGGTAAATGGAGAATGTGCATATACTTCAAAAAGCTGAACAAGACCTATCCAAAAGATAGTTACCCCTACCCAAAATTGATCAACTAGTGGATGCAACTTTGGACCATGAGCTTCTCACCTTCATGGATGCCTTCTCCAGCTACAATCAAATTCAGATGGCACCGAAGGATGAGGAGAAAACTACTTTTATTACTGCTCGTGGTCTTTATTGTTACAAGGTCATGCCCTTCGAGCTAAAAAATGTAGGCGTGACATATCAGCGTCTAGTCAATAAGATTTTCAGAGAGCAGATCGGCCATAATATGGAGATTTACGTAAATGACATGCTTGTCAAGACCCAAACTTCGATTAGTCACATAGCCGACCTTGAAGAGACCTTCAACACTCTTCGAAGATATAAGATAAAGTTGAATCTGACTAAGTGTGCCTTCGGAGTAACCTCAAAAAAATTCTTGGGGTTCATGATCTTAAGACGGAGAATCAAGGCCAATCCAGAGAAGATCCAAGCCATCCAGAAAATAACTGCTCCGAAATCAATAAAAGAAGTTCAGCACCTAATCAAAAAAGTGGCATGTTTGAATCACTTTGTCTCGAAGTCAGCTGAGCGGTGCATGCCATTTTTTTAGGCCCTCAAATAACCAAAGAACTTCTGATGGATTATGGAATGCCAGCAAGCATTTGAAGACCTTAAAAGCTACCTCAGCTCACCTCCTTTGCTGGCTAAGCTCGAACTTGGAGAAGAATTATTTATGTACTTGGCAGTCTCCCCAACAGCCCTCATAGTGATTTTAGTCAAAGAAAAGGCAACAATGTAGCAGTCGATCTACTATATAAGCTAAGTCCTAAGGGATGCCAAGATCAGGTACACTAAATTAGAAAAATTAACTTACGCTCTTCTGATTGCAGCTAGGAGATTTTGGCCCCACTTTCAGGGGCATACAATAACACTCCTCACTGATCAACCAATTAAGGCAGTTCTTCATTGAATAGATGCCTTTGGGAGAATCGCAAAGTGGGCGATTGAGCTCATAGAGTTTGACATCAACAATCAACCTTGGCCATCAATCAAAGCTCAGATACTGACTGATTTTATAGTTGAAAGCACGATCCCAGATGGTGCCAAACCTGAGCAAAATGAGGCCAGCATTCCATGGCTACAACCGAGCTTCCCCAAAGAAAGAGCAGACCTTCCCAAAGATTTTTGGGTATTGTATGTGGATGGCTCTTTCAATGCTTTCGGTGTAGGAGCTGAACTGATCTTGGTCAACTTGGAAGGGGTTATTGCCGAGTATGCATTGCATTTTAAGTTTTCTGCAATGAACAACATAGCAGAATATGAAGCTTTAATAGTGGGGCTGAAGATAGCCAAAGAACTAGAAGTAGATCAGCTCCGAGCTTATAGTGATTCGCAGTTGATAGTAGGACAGGTCAGCGATGATTACAAGGCTCGAGAGAAAAATATGAGAAGATACCTTGAGAAAGTGAAGAGCTTGATCTTGGCCTTCAATAGTTTCAATATCCAGTGGATCCCAATTGCAAAAAATGCCAGAGCCGATCTTCTATCCAAATTGACCACACTTGCCCCTAATGAACTTCCGAAGGAAGTATACTTTGAAGTACTGAAATGTCCCAGTTTGCAAGAGCCACTGACTGCCATGCAGATTAACCATGAGCCTTGCTAGATTGATCCATTGACTGCTTATCTCAGAGGTGGAACTCTCCCTCATGAACCAAAGGAAGCTCAAAAATTAAGGAACTAGGCCTTTTGATATGTACTTTACGATGACAAACTATATTGGAGATCATATTCTTTGCCGCTTTTAAGATGTCTTCGATCTTTTGAGGCTGATTTTGCATTATGGAAGGTGCATGAAGAAATCTATGGAAACCATCTAGGCACCAGATCCCTATCTCACAAGCTACTTCGGTAAGATTATTATTGGCCGACTATGGACCATGATTGCATTGAATATGTTAGAAAGTGCAACCACTATCAAAGAAATGCAAATATATTAAAATAGCTAGCCTCCGAGCTTATTCCACTAAGCGCCCCTTGGCCATTTATACAATGGAGAATGGATATACTTGGCCCCTTCCCAATGGCATCTGGATAATGAAAGTTTCTCTTAGTTGTGATTGACTACTTCACCAAATGGATCAAGGCCGAACCCCTGGCAAAGATTACTGAAGCCAAAGTGCAAGACTTCATCTGAAAGTTGATTGTTTGTAGATTTGGCTAGCTCCAAACCCTTATTATAGACAATGGATGATAATTTGCTAGGAAGAAGTTCGCTGAGTTCTGTGAAGGTTTAAACGGTGAAGCAGAAGTGACAAATAGAAGTGACAAACAGAACCTTATTGCAAGCGAATGGTGAACCCATAACTTTACGTCAGTAGTTCAACCGCAAGCGAACAGTGAAGTAGAAGTGACAAACAGAATCTTATTGTAAGGCATCAAGGCAAGGCTTAAAAGAGCAAAGAGGACTTAGGCAGACGAGCTTTACCATGTCCTATGGACATACCAAACTATCTAAAAGCTATCAACTGGAGAAACGCCATTCGCTCTGGCTTTCAAAATGAAAGCAATCATCTTGATAGAGCTTAAGCTGCCGTCGGCATGGGTTGTACCCTTCAGCGAGTAATACAAATTGTAGGAGCTCAAAGCAAACCTCGATTTGCTAAAGAAAAAATGAGAAGAAGCCCAAGTTCGAATGGCTGCTTATAGACGAAGAGTGGCCTGCTACTATAACTCCAGAGTCAAAGATAAAATATTCAAACTAAAGGACTTGGTACAACCATTTCACAATCTCAAAACCAAGGAAAGCTCATCCCAAACTAGAAAGATCCTTACAAAGTCAAAGAGGTCATCCGGCCTGGAACTTACTACTTGAAGGAGCACGGAGGCACCAATCTCCCACACCCATGGAGCTTGGAGAACTTACGCATGTACTATCAATAATCTCATTTCAATAAAATCTTCTTATTTTAATATCTTCGATCTTGATGTAAAACTATGATGACAGAAAATAGCCTTCCGAACTTTGTTATTAGATTAAGTTAGCCCTATTTGGAATAGGAGGAGAACCTCGTCCTAACATTGAGCTAAAGCAAAGACTTCAGTTACTTAAGTCGGGATGCGAGGAGAGGCCCTTTCAATGACCCTTTAGTGCCCCTATAGCCCTATTAGGAATGGGAGGAGAACCTCATCCTAACATTGAGCTAAAGCGAAGACCTCGGTTACTTAAGCTAGAATATGGGGAGAAGCCCTTTCAATGATCTTTTTGTGCTTCTATAACCCTATTAGGAATAGAAGAAAAATCTCATCCTAACATTGAGCTAAAGCGAAGACCTTGGTTACTTAAGTCGGGATGCTGAGAGAGGCCCTTCAATGGCTCTTTTGTGTCCCTATAGTCCTGTTAGGAATAGGAGGGGAACCTCATCCTAACATTGAGCTAAAGCGAAGACCTCGGTTACTTAAGCTGGGATGCAGGGAGAGGCCCTTTCAATGGCCTTTTTTGTGCTCCTATAGTCCTGTTAGGAACTGGAGGAGAACCTCATCCTAATATTGAGCTAAAAGCGAAGACCTCAGTTACTTAAGCCCGAATGCAGGGAGAGGCCCTTTCAATGGCCTTTTTGTGCTCCTATAGCCCTGTTAGGAATAGGAGGAGAATCTCATCCTAACATTGAGCCAAAGTGAAGACCTTGATTACTTAAGTCAGGATGTGGGGAGAGGCCCTTTTAATGGTCTTTTTGTGCCCATATAGCCCTATTAGGAATAGGAGGGGAACCTCATCCTAACATTGAGCTAAAGTGAAGATCTTGGTTACTTAAGTCAGGATACGGGGAGAGGCCCTTTCAATGATCCTTTTGTGCCCCTATAGTCCTATTAGGAACAGGAGAAAAACCTCACGCTAACATCGAGCTAAAGTGAAGACCTCAGTTACTTAAGTTGGGATGCAGGGAGAGGCCCTTTCAATGATTCTTTTGTGCCCCTATAGCCCTATTAGGAACAGAAGGAGAACCTCATCCTAATATTGAGCTAAAGTGAAGACCTCGGTTACTTAAGCTGGGATGTGGAGAGAGGCCCGTTCAACGGATCTTTTGTGCTCCTATTTTTCTGTTAGAAATAGGAGGAGGACCTCATCTTAACATAAGCAAAGTAGAAGGCCTTGCTAACCTAAGCTGAGAAAAAAAGGAGGGAAGGAAGGCCCGTCCAGTGGTCCCAAATGAACTTCCAACCTAAAGCAAAGAGAAGGGAGAAACCCTATCACTGATCCCTACACATATTTCTCCTACAATTACTCGACCATATGAGGCTCAAGAAGGAAAATCGCTTTCGAATCCACAAAAAGAACCTCGGATAGGCATCCACAATAACCATTTCATTAGAAGACAATGCAAAAAAAAATAAAGTGAAGAAAGTAGAGCCATGAGCAAGCTTCGAATTTATGCAAAATAAAAATAATAAAAAAAGGACCTCAGACTCAGCCTCCGCATCCTTGGTGGCCTGATGCTCATAAGTCAGCTCGAGCTTCAGCCGTTGCACCTCAACCTTTTCTGCACCGATCGACTCCAAGAGTTTGCCAATGGTCCTCTTCAAGGAGGTGATGTCCTCGGCCTCTCTGCTTATATCAGCCTAGAAGCCATCATCAAGTCACTGCTAGAGCCAGGCTACTTTATTGTTGGAGGCACAAAGCTTTTGTTCTAACTTGGATATCCTATCTCTCCAGCCCAATTGATATGTCTCATATGTGAGCTCAGCATTATGCAGCTACTTTTGAAGTGTGGAGAACCTCATCGATCGGTCCCACTCAAATCGCACTTTGTCGGAGGACCATGGCAAGCTTCCCTCCAGAAGTTGAATCTTCTCCTTCATCGCCTTAAGTTAAGTCTCACGGGAGCCAATCTTCACCATCGGTGCTCAGGATTTATCACTTGCATTCTTTCAAAGTTTGGCTAGCTCCCTCTCGAAGCTTTCCTTCTGAATACTAAAACTCACAGAGTCCTTCATATGCATGTTTCGGAGGTGAGTGACCTCCTTGGTCGCCTCTGAAGCATTCTTTCATGAAAATTGAAGGTCGTCCTTCATCTTCTTCAACTTCTTCTTTAGATAATAGACTTTCTTCCTTAGGCTTTTCATTAAAGGTTTCAAAGGAACTCCCTGAGGCAGTAGAGCAGTGTTGACGGGAGACTACATTCAAAGTATGAAAAATGCTTAAAGGCATGGACAAAAAAAAAATTACTTTCATTTAATCAAAAATTTTGAGTACAAAGTAAAAAAAAAGAGAAGAAAAATGTACAACTATTCAAGGATTTAAACCTCGGGAGGGACGGCGACAGACAAAGTCGGAGCACTCTCGGCTACCTTGGATTCCTAAACTAGCTCAGGTGCCTCCATGGTAGGCTTGGACGGACCAAAAGTAGGCTCGATGGAGGAAGGATCGACTAGGACATCGGATGGTCCCGCTTCTGCATCGTCCTCCTCCAAAAATCTGAGGTCAAGTTCAGAGAACCTCTGGGCCACCCTACCTTTGCAGAGCTCGAAGCCCTTGATGAACACCTATTGGCCGAATTCGACATTCAGATTTCTCATTTCAGGATAGGCCTTGAACTCTTCCATGGCCCGGGTCATCACCTCCGAGATCGACTTCATCATTCGGGTTTCTAATTCAGCAACTTTAATCTTGACTTCCTTCTTCCTCTCCTCCTTCAAGGTCAGTGTAGTCTTAAGTTTGGCTAAGACGAACTCCTCTTTCTGAAGTATGCCCTGAAGACTCTCAATTTTTGCTGCCTTCTTCTTTGCAAGGCATTCAGCCTCGATGACCTTTTCCTGAAGAAGATCGACCTCGATTCTAAGATCCTCTTGGATCTTTCATGCTTCCACCTCCTGGCAGCGTGCCCTCTTGATAAGGGCGAGCATTTGGTGACCAGACTACAATAGATAGTTGATGTTAAAAAAAGAAGAAGAGAAGAAAAAAGTAGAAGAGGAGAGAAAAAGTTGAGCAATAGAGTGGTCATCTTGCGGATGGTTCCAAGAGAACCCCAAATGAGCTGTCGAGGGTCAAGGTCGGCCATGCGGTCTACCACTTTTGGCATGGTGAATTTGTTAGTTAAATCCTAGACAATCCCCAAATCATCGAAAGGGTCTTCTCCTAATTCACCACGATCATTGCTTGGCTCACCAAGATGAGCCTTGCGAAGCATCTTTAAGATGGCTTTCTTTTTCTTCTTTCCTTCCTCCATCTCTCCCTCAGGAGGAAGCTCCGGAGTTTGATTTCCACTGGAAGGGCCCGAGGGTGCAGGAAGCATGAAACCCACACTAACGGTGCTGACCTTAGTGGTTGAGGCAACCTCAGCACTGGTGGCAACCTCAAAAGCAGTGGCAGTGGCGGTAGGGGCCGCGGAGCTTGAAGCGCCAACCTTCGTCCTCTTCAAGCTACCACCTGGCACTTTTCCTTTCCTCTTCTGGGCATAAAGCCCCTTGGTGAGCATTTTGGCAGCTTCAGTATCTATTTCTACAAGAGAAAAGGAATCGCAATCAGTGACAGTACATATATGTGAAATCGCACGAAAAATTTGAAAAGTAAAAAAATATACCAGCAAGATCGAGGCGACTCAAATTCAGGTTGAACAAGATCTATTCTTTCAGAAGGTTGGGAAGAAGAGGAGCTCGGAATGTTTTAAGTTTATTGAAGGAATCAAGGTCGGGTCTATCTAAGCTAGGAGCTCGGCGAACTAACTCCCTAATGTCACCCCAAGGAGAAAGATCTAATAGCAAGATCGGATACTGTACGAAAAAATACTTTTCCTTTTGGTTGTGAATGGAAGGAGGGGCACCTTTAGTAACCCCTTCTTGCTAAACTAAGGGGAGAAGTACCACCAGTCCTTTGCAGAAGGATGATGTTTGAAGATGTAGAAATTCCTAAAGGGTGAGATGGTCGGATGGACCTCGGCTAGACGGCAAAGGGAAAGAAATTCTATCAGAAACCTAAAGAAATTTGGTGCTATGGAAGTAAGAAAAATATTCAAAAAGCGAAAAAGAGCAACCACGAAAGGGGGGAGTGGAAGTCAAAGTTCAGCGTGTAGAGCTTCTAAATATAAACAAAATCAATCGACCGAAGGGGAACTTGCACGATCACCCGATTTGGAAAGTTCAAGGTCATACTCCAAAGGGATCCTGTACTGAATCCTAATTAAGAAAAGGTCGTTTGGGGCTAGGGCACAAGGAATGGTATCTGGTGAGAAGGATTGATGAGACATACTTTTAAGACCAACCTCTACTACGGGGATGGGGTCTAGGAAGGCTGGACCGGACGAACTCCAAGAACCAGCGAATTGAGAAGTCCCGGTGGATATCTGGATCGAACTAAACTCAAGAAAAATCCTCAAAAATTAGGAAAAATAAGATGCGGAAACTTCTTAAAGGAAATTGAAAGAACCAGAAGCAAAGGATGTGGGAATAATCAAAAAGAAGGATTGCAAAACTGATCTAGGTCGATCGAGAAGGGCAAAGAGATGATAAGCACGATGAAGACCAAGCAGAAGAATGCCTATAACCAGAAAAGAAGGTGAGAACCAAAGGAGGAAGAAACCAGAACTCTCGGATAGAAGGAAGGTGAGAACCAGAAAGGGAAGGAGGACAAATAGCAAGGAGAGGCCCAAAACCATCATGATTGTAGATCTCGCTGAAGGGAAATCCTGATTTCCCTGACCAGGTTCGTTCAGATCTGATCAGATCAAGAGATATATTTCAAAAATTTTTCTCTTAGATCTGTATCAGATCAGGGATGCTTCAGATCTGATTCTTATTTATTTAATAAAAATTAAATAAAAAGGATAAATTAAATCACATTCAATTTACCTGAATAGGGTAATCCTATTACCCTGTTGATGATCCTGTTTGTAGCGGAAGGTTCTGGATCAAGCCACGCAAGCGCCTGGCCTCTACCGGTATCCACTCGGGCTGGATCTGGAGATCCTCTTCTTCTCTATCACGCCTCCAAAAATCAGATCTGGATCTGATCTGGAGGATCTTCAAAACTCCTTTTGAAGATCTGCAGTCGTTCTTCGCAGCAGCGCAGCCTTCTTGCTTTTGATCTCCTTTTCTTGATCTAAATCGCACCAATCCAAATCCAAAACACTTTTGGACGTGGAGAGCAAGGGGAGAAGAGAGTATGGCGTGGAGAAAGGGGAGAGAGGCAGCCTTGGGGCGTGGGAAGATTGCTTCTTGATTATTTCTTGATTATTTTTTCACTTGGGCGCTGGGTCTCTTATATAGACTAAGCGTGATCCAAGTCATCTTCCTCCCAACCAATCACAACCCTTTGTGAAATCAGATCTAAATCTGATTGGTGGGATTAGAGTCCCCTGGATTCCCACTTGGAGAGTGCCTTGGACCAGTCAAACTGGATTCTTAGAAGAACTCTCATTGGAATCCTAAAGGGAGATGGAGTCCTTGTCCCACAAGGACTCCATGCGCCTCTTACTTGGGCTCACGCCTCCCTTGGCGTGCGCCCATCTCCTTGCCAGGTTCTGGCAGGGGGACAAGCCCCCACCAGCTCTCCAATAGGTGCATGACATGTGGTCAAAAGTCAAAGGGTGAATGGTCAACGTTTGACCAGTCAAAGGTAGACTTTTGACCAAAGTCAAAGAACAAGAAATGGCAGGTGACCAAAATTGGCAGGTAATGTCTTACAAATAAGACAACCTATTCTGACTTGGACAACCTCCAGTCAGACCATAAGAAGACTTCTGTTTGAGCACAAACTCCTTTGGCTCAGACAGGACGACTTATTTATGATAGCAAAAGAAGAACGTTAGGTTCAATCGAGTGCTAGCACGATTTCCTTGAACCTAATTGAATCTCATTCAGATCAATTGAACTATATTCAGTTCAATTGATGATCACCAGATTCAAACCCTTGTTTGTGTGACCCAGTTAGGTTCAGTTCTGTATGGTAATGGGATATGTCATGATCTCTATCATCGACATCATCGAAACTCCTTTCGATGGATCAGAACTCTTCTGATTCGAACAGCTAGAATGATCGATCATCTAAATCATTCTAATTGCTCCCAAAATCCACCAGTGACACCTAGCAGTATATGGTGGCAACCCATCAGAGCTGAATGCGAACCTCTTGGTGCAGCTACCTGTGTGATTCAGTTCTTCTATCTTGAGCCCCGATCAGATTAGGGTTAAGGTGAACTCGTCAAACCCTAATCTCTGTCATATGATGTAATCATTCGATTCGAGTCCAATGTGAAAATCTAAATAGAAACTCTTTCTATTATTTCACTCTGCCATGGCCATGGGCTTCAGGACTTGATTCTCATGATCATCATAGGGCTACTCCTCTACCACCGAGGTAGATAGATTCCCATCTTGATGCAATCCAGTTCCTACAATGAACATGTCACAGCCAACATACACCTCAGGGTTCCATATGGCTAGGAGACCGAGTAATGGTGTAGTCAAACTATAACACCCTCAAGGTGAACTGCCGATGCATCTCAGGTCAAAGAACCAGACACACTACTGCAGCATCGAGTCAGTCATTGACGAGAAGGTAGACTCCCTAATGACTACTCGAGGTGGTCACGCTCAGTGCCCTCATTCTCTAACGAGTACCTGTACTCTCGCTCCGGTGTCTCCACACCGTAGACTCAAGACTCATCTACTAAAGAGAAGCGATCGTACACCAACCTTTCCGGATCAATCATCATCCTCGTGATGATCCTATGGTCGGGAGCTGTTTATGAGTTAATAATGATTATTCATGTCTTAAATTTTCAACTCTTGAAAATATGAATTATCATTACCATTAACTCAAAGGATGTATCACAGACACTAAATACACATATGTGATAGAAAATAACCCATTTTATTAATTATAGTCAAAATTACAATTTTGCCCCTAGAAGTGTATTACAAGTGTCAGCCAATTCTGGCTTCTAGGGCACATATATCTAACAATCTCCCACTTGTCCTAAAGCCAATTGGCTACAAGTCTAAGTCCCATCTTCTCAAGGTGGGCTTCGATCTTCTGCTGGCCCAACGGCTTTGTAAGTGGGTCTGCCACATTATCTGTGGAGTTGACTCTCTTGACCTCAACGTAACCTTTCTCAAGGTAATCGCGGATGAGATGATATCACCGTTTGCTAGGAACTCTTCCAGCACAAACAGTCTGCCAGATGTCGACTTTCGATCATCTATATCGGACATGAAGTCCGAGTCTGTGTATCCCTGGACCAGGAGTTCTCCGTTACCAAAGACCAACATCATATCCTTAGTTCTTCTCAAGTACTTAAGGATACATTTCACAGAAGTCCAGTGTTCTTCACCTGGATTTGACTGATATCTGCTTGTGACACTCACAGCATGGGCTATATCAGGTCGTGTACATAGCATGGCATACATGAGGCTCCCTATTGCAGAAGCATAAGGGATCTTGCTCATGTGTTCTATTTCCTCAGGTGTGCTGGGGCACATCTTCTTGGAAAGATGAATACCATGTCTGAAGGGTATTAATCCCCTCTTAGAGTTTTCCATACTAAACCTCTTTAGTACTTCCTCTATGTACATCTTCTGTGAAAGTCCTAGCATCCTATTCGGTCTATCCCTATAGACCTTAATTCCTAGAATAAAGGATGCTTCACCTAGGTCTTTCATGGAGAATTCCTTAGACAACCACATCTTGACTGATGTCAACATGGGAATATCATTCCCAATAAGGAGGATGTCATCCACGTACAATACGAGGAAGACAACAGCGCTCCCACTGACCCTTTTGAAAACACATGGTTCCTCTTCGTTTTTGATGAAACCAAACGTTTTGATCACATCATTAAAACGAGTGTTCCAGCTCCGAGATGCTTGCTTAAGTCCATATATGGACCTTTGCAGCTTGCAAACCTTGTGATCAGTATCACTGGATGTGAAACCTAGTGGCTGTTCCATATAGATATCTTCCTCAAGATATCCATTTAGGAATGCCGTTTTCACGTCCATTTGCCATATTTCATAATCGAAATAGGCTGCAACAGCAAGCAATGTGCGGATGGATTTTAGCATAGCTACCGGGGAAAAGGTATCCTGATAGTCAATGCCTTCACGTTGACTATAACCTTTTGCCACTAGTCTAGCCTTGAATGTCTCTACATTCCCATCTGCACCAATCTTTCTCTTGAAGATCCATTTACATCCAATAGGTACTATACCTTCTGGTGGATCTACCAAGGTCCAGACTTGGTTTGAGTGCATCGAGTCGATCTCTGACTTCATTGCCTCAAGCCATTTCTCGGAGTCGATATCTGATATCGCCTCGTTGTAGGTTTTGGGATCATCACCATGAGCACCATTACCTATGAGGAACATTTCCTCTACATCCTCTGAAATAATACCTAAGTATCTTTCAGGGGGATGGGAAACTCTTTCCGATCTACGAGGTGGAGGAGGTAGTGTTCTTATTGGCTCAACCTGATTTGGTTCCTCTTGGTCCTTAGCTCTTTCTGCTTGTGAGACTTTCTCATCAAGCTTAATCTGCTTTCCAATGCCACTATCTTGAATAAACTGTTTTTCAAGAAATATGGCATGTCGACTCACAATCACATTGTGGTCTTCAGGAATGTAGAAATAGTATCCTAATGACTCTTTAGGATATCCTATGAATCGAGCTCTAAAGGACCTAAACTCTAACTTGTCCGCTTGTTGTCTTTTGACATGAGCCGGACAACCCCAAATTCTGAGATGACTCAGACTTGGTTTCTTACCGTGCCATATCTCATACGGTGTGGTAGGAACGGTTTTAGAGGGAACCCTATTCAGTAGATAAATTGAAGTTAACAATGAATGTCCCCAAAAGAAAATCAGGAGGTCTGTGAAGCTCATCATGGATCGAACCATATCCAATAGAGTCCGATTTCTCCATTCTGAAACCCCGTTGAGTTGAGGTGTTCCTGGTGGAGTCCATTGAGAGACTATGCCATTTTCCTTTGAGATAGTCTAGGAATTCCCTGGCTAAGGATATTCACCTCCTCGATCTGATCGAAGAACCTTAATGGGTTTTCCAGTTTGTTTTTCTACTTCATGTCTGAATTCTTTGAACTTTTCAAAAGCTTCAGACTTGTGTCTCATAAGATACACATACCCATACCTAGACAGATCATCGGTAAAGGTAATGAAGTAGATAAAATTGCCTCTAGCCGGCACATCAAATGGGCCGCACACATCAGTATGTACTAGGGCAAGGAGATCTGTGGCCCTCTCCCCATGTCCAACAAAAGGGAGTTTAGTCATTTTGCCTTGAAGACAAGATTCACAAGTTGGATATGACTCGGAAGTCAATGGACTCAATAGCCCATTTTTCTCCAATTTGTTGATCCTATCTTCTGCTATATGACCTAATCTCAGGTGCCATAGATATCTATCGTTTGGACTATCCCTAGGTCGTTTGGCATTCACGTTTTGCTCGATAGTTAGAACAGGTACATCAATATGTAGCTGATAAAGACCATTAATAAGGAAACCATTTGCAATTTTATTTCTTTCATAAAGAATGTTACAATGGTCCTTAAAGAAGGTGATCACATAACCTTCTTGTGCTAAGCATGAAACAGAAATCAAATTCCTGCTAGCTGCAGGCACATAATAACAGTCTTTCAAAACTAAGTCTAAACCAGATGGTAATCGAAGAGGGTATGTTCCCACGGCTACTGCAGCAACTCTTGCTCCATTACCGATGCGTAGGATCATGTCTCCATCCCTCAGCCTCCTGCTATCCTCAAGACCCTGCATAGAAGTGCACAGATGAGCACTAGAATCCAGAGTCAAGCACCCAACTGGATGCAGAAGAAACCGTAAGGTTAGACTCAATAACGAGCATACCTCCAGAAGGACCTTCCTTCTTGTTCTTTAGGGTGGCCAGGTAAGTAGGGCAGTTCCGCTTTCCAATGGCCGTCGCTGTTGCAATGGAAACACTTTCCTTTGCCAACGACCTTCTTCTTCGGTTCTGCCTTCTTCTTCTTTGATCCTTCCTACCTTTTGCTTTTTTCACAGACTTCTTTTTCTTTCCATAAGACTTTCTTTTGGAAGAAGTCCGTTCCATAGCAAGAACTGAGCCTTTAGAACCTTTCATAGAAAGCTCAGCGGTAACCAGCATATTCATTAATTCGGCCAAGGAATTTTGAAGTTTATGCATGTGGTAATTCATGATGAATTGCCCATATGCATCAGTCAAGGATTGCAGAATAATATCATTCTGCAGGTCCAAGTCTAACTTCACACCGAGCTTCTCAAGCTCTTCCATGTCCTTGATCATTGTCAGACAGTGATCTTGGACTGACTGCCCATCACGCATCTTAGCCTTAAAAAAGTCGTTTCGTGACTTGATATTTGGCTGCGCGACTCTGTTCACCAAACATCTCCTGCAGGTGAGCCAACATTTGGCGAGCAGTCCCGATATCTTCATGTTGGCGCTGGAGCTCATCAGACATCGAGCCCAACATGTAAGTATCTGGCCTTATTATCTTCGTCTATCCATTTTTCCAGAGACGCTCTCTGTTCAGTGGATGGACGGCTGGTAAGGTGGGAGGGTCCTGGTCCAAAACATGGTGTTAACTTCTCTGAACCCAAAACAATTTTGTAGTTCCTGAGCCAATCTTTATAATTGGGTCCAGTCAGTCTATGTGTGTCTAGGATACGTGCCAATGGGTTTGACGCAGACATATTCCTGTAGAGAGTCAAAGATTCTAGTTAGATACTGTAATTTATGACTTTGACCAATTTTGTTTAGGGATTTTATTTTTAAACAAATTAGCTTCCCACTATTTTCTCGGATCCCTACACTCCCTCTATAGAGATGCGAAAATCTCCATGATTAATGATTTCTAGTGGGTGGTGCGGTCTCACCAACTGACTCATCACCTCACCTAACAGTTATTGGTGATGGGTTAGCCAATGAGTGAACAACTCTTGTTCAATGATTCTCTAATCATGGTGCACCCAAACTTGGTCTCTAATTCATGAATCTCACCGTATCCGGAATATTGATCCACTCCTTAGTTAAGTCAGACCCACCATTTGCATAGACTGGGTTCCTAATTGGGTCTCTCACCGTATCCGGAATATTGAGCCCAACTCATCCTCCAGCCCATAGCATCCAATGCCTAATAGACATGGTTGCGTCTTCCCGGTGCAACTGAGCCACTGTATCCAGCCGAGAACAATCAACCCCGGGAAGGGCCCGCACATCTACAATGGTGGAAGACCTCAGACTTAATCTTTTCTTAGGGAGAATTGATTCAGGTCTCATTAAACTAGACTTAGCATAGTCATAACAATTATGACTAACCTAGTGGCATGGGTTAGCTCGGATTATTGACCACCTCAGATCAGAACTGTGTCAACAGATATGGCCAGGTAAGTGAGACCGGTGGAAGGAATATGCCATTAACTCGTACAAGAACGCATTCAGGTCGAGTAGCTTCCAATTAAAAACCAATCGGTCGTATGTGCCAAACTTACCTTAGACACCAAATTGTTGAGTCAGAACCAATTGGGTTAGCCTACAATCCAGACTCTAACCTCTGAGCCTAATTAGGTCTTGCTTGATCGTGACTCGATCTTGACCCAGACTTAATCCTATTAGGCTGGTCAATTTAAGCATTGTTGATCCCATCTAACCAACTCTTGATTCGGTTTGATCAACCGCTTAGACCTAATTGAGCTACCCAAGCCCGAACCCAGTATTATGAATATGTCTTAGATCTGAAATTCTCAATTTTAGACCTAATTAATATTCCATAAACTTAATTCTTAATTAAGTAGGGTTCATAAACAAAATATGCACAATAAATCCTAGGGTTTCAGGATCTAGGGTTTTGCAGAAAGTAAGTTTTTGGGTTTCTGATTAAGGACGAACGCGCAGCACCCCTACACATCATAAGAACACCCCATCGAATGGGAAGAGAGGGCCTTTAAACCCTTCTTCGTTCTTATGACCGGACGGCCAAGGGGAACGCCTTAATCAGGAACATTCAATAAACATTCAATACTACAAAACAGTTATAGATCTATATCATATATCTCATATACAAATTTAGATCTAACCATGGCATATTTTGCATACATCTCATGTATCATAATCATGCATGTTTTCAGATCACATAATAATCTGAAAAATTAGATTTAAATTGATCTAATCAAAATAAATTCTAATCTAGACAATTATGTAGAACTATTCTACAACTAGTCTAGTCATGCATCTATCATATCTCATATGATATTTAAAATTAAATAATTTTTATTTGCTGTTTATCAGATGTTATTATAACACTTATAATATCAGAAAACAGTAAATAAGAAGATCTAAAATATGATTTAATCATATTAAATCAAAGACATGCAAAACTATTCTATAGAACTATTCTATTACTAGAACTAGTCATGCATATCTTCATGTTCTTAGATCCAAATCATTTAATTTTAATTTTCCTGATTTCAGATCTGATCACATCTCATGTGACATCTGAAATCACGTTATTTTTAATTAAAATAAAATTAAAAATCAGATCTAAACTATTTTTAGAACCATGGCTCTGATACCACTTGAAGGGAAATCCTGATTTCCCTGACCAGGTTCGTTCAGATCTGATCAGATCAAGAGATATATTTCAAAAATTTTTCTCTTAGATCTATATCAGATCAGGGATGCTTCAGATCTGATTCTTATTTATTTAATAAAAATTAAATGAAAAGGATAAATTAAATCACATTCAATTTACCTGAATAGGGTAATCCTATTACCCTGTTGATGATCCTGTTTGCAGCGGAAGGTTCTGGATCAAGCCACGCAAGCGCCTGGCCTCTACCGGTATCCACTCGGGCTGGATCTGGAGATCCTCTTCTTCTCTATCACGCCTCCAAAAATCAGATCTGGATCTGATCTGGAGGATCTTCAAAACTCCTTTTGAAGATCTGCAGTCGTTCTTCGCAGCAGCGCAGCCTTCTTGCTTTTGATCTCCTTTTCTTGATCTAAATCGCACCAATCCAAATCCAAAACACTTTTGGACGTGGAGAGCAAGGGGAGAAGAGAGTATGGCGTGGAGAAAAGAGAGAGAGGCAGCCTTGGGGCGTGGGAAGATTGCTTCTTGATTATTTCTTGATTATTTTTTCACTTGGGCGCTGGGTCTCTTATATAGACTAAGCGTGATCCAAGTCATCTTCCTCCCAACCAATCACAACCCTTTGTGAAATCAGATCTAAATCTGATTGGTGGGATTAGAGTCCCCTGGATTCCCACTTGGAGAGTGCCTTGGACCAGTCAAACTGGATTCTTAGAAGAACTCTCATTGGAATCCTAAAGGGAGATGGAGTCCTTGTCCCACAAGGACTCCATGCCGCCTCTTACTGGGCTCACGCCTCCCTTGGCGTGCGCCCATCTCCTTGCCAGGTTCTGGCAGGGGGACAAGCCCCCACCAGCTCTCCAATAGGTGCATGACATGTGGTCAAAAGTCAAAGGGTGAATGGTCAACGTTTGACCAGTCAAAGGTAGACTTTTGACCAAAGTCAAAGAACAAGAAATGGCAGGTGACCAAAATTGGCAGGTAATGTCTTACAAATAAGACAACCTATTCTGACTTGGACAACCTCCAGTCAGACCATAAGAAGGACTTCTCTGTTTGAGCACAAACTCCTTTGGCTCAGACAGGACGACTTATTTATGATAGCAAAAGAAGAACGTTAGGTTCAATCGAGTGCTAGCACGATTTCCTTGAACCTAATTGAATCTCATTCAGATCAATTGAACTATATTAGTTCAATTGATGATCACCAGATTCAAACCCTTGTTTGTGTGACCCAGTTAGGTTCAGTTCTGTATGGTAATGGGATATGTCATGATCTCTATCATCGACATCATCGAAACTCCTTTCGATGGATCAGAACTCTTCTGATTCGAACAGCTAGAATGATCGATCATCTAAATCATTCTAATTGCTCCCAAAATCCACCAGTGACACCTAGCAGTATATGGTGGCAACCCATCAGAGCTGAATGCGAACCTCTTGGTGCAGCTACCTGTGTGATTCAGTTCTTCTATCTTGAGCCCCGATCAGATTAGGGTTAAGGTGAACTCGTCAAACCCTAATCTCTGTCATATGATGTAATCATTCGATTCGAGTCCAATGTGAAAATCTAAATAGAAACTCTTTCTATTATTTCACTCTGCCATGGCCATGGGCTTCAGGACTTGATTCTCATGATCATCATAGGGCTACTCCTCTACCACCGAGGTAGATAGATCCCATCTTGATGCAATCCAGTTCCTACAATGAACATGTCATAGCCAACATACACCTCAGGGTTCCATATGGCTAGGAGACCGAGTAATGGTGTAGTCAAACTATAACACCCTCAAGGTGAACTGCCGATGCATCTCAGGTCAAAGAACCAGACACACTACTGCAGCATCGAGTCAGTCATTGACGAGAAGGTAGACTCCCTAATGACTACTCGAGGTGGTCACGCTCAGTGCCCTCGTTCTCTAACGAGTACCTGTACTCTCGCTCCGGTGTCTCCACACCGTAGACTCAAGACTCATCTACTAAAGAGAAGCGATCGTACACCAACCTTCCGGATCAATCATCATCCTCGTGATGATCCTATGGTCGGGAGCTGTTTATGAGTTAATAATGATTATTCATGTCTTAAATTTTCAACTCTTGAAAATATGAATTATCATTACCATTAACTCAAAGGATGTATCACAGACACTAAATACACAGGTGTGATAGAAAATAACCCATTTCATTAATTATAGTCAAAATTACAATTTTGCCCCTAGAAGTGTATTACAAGTGTCAGCCAATTCTGGCTTCTAGGGCACATATATCTAACACTCGCTTAGCCGTTCTTCATGCGATGCATGCTCCAGTCGTCATGACAGAAGAATGGCGATGGGCAATGCCTTTATGGCATCATGTCTCGAGCAGCGCTTCAATGGGAATTTCGAAAATTCATCTCTTCAAGTTGAGTTGCGTTAAAGAAACTTTGGCACTGATGTGAAAAATGACAAAATGCCTTGACCAATGAGCGCAAAACCCAGGAAAGAACTTCGGAAGTCTTCTTTTTACTCTCTTCCTTCAAATTTCAAACTCAAGAGTAGGGAGACTATTGTTGGGGGTAAACCCCACTCCCATCGAAGTTTGTCTTGATGTTCAGCCAAATGTAGCTTGTAATCATAGATCACGCATTGCAACTTCTCCTTCAGCCAGACTTCTCCATCCCAGGCAGGCTTCTTTTGACATTCCTCTAGCCGACCTTCCTCGATTGCGAGTCTTTCGAACTTCTCCTTCAGCTGGACTTCTCCATCTCAGGCAGGCTTCTTTCGACATTCCTCCAACCGACCATCCCCAATCGCGAGTCTTCCGAACTTCTCCTTCAGTCGGACTTCTTCATCCTAGGCAGGCTCCTTTTGACATTCCTTTAGCTAACCTTCCCCAATTGTGAGTCTTCCAAACATCTCCTTCGGTCGAACTTTTCCATCAGTCAGACTCCTTCCAGACTTCACCCTCAACTGAACTTCTCCATCAGTCAAACTCCTTTCAAATCCTTCCAGCAGACCTCCTTTCGGATTACTCCAACGGACTTTCTTTAGGATTTCTCTAGTGGACTTTCGAATCTCTTTCGACTGAACACCATGTAGTCACCTGGAAGGGCCTCCACGTCAGTAATCTACATAGCATGAACCCACTTATGCATAAATGACCCTAACGGAGTTCGAACTCCTCTGAAATTAATACAACTTGAAACTCTTCGCTGCCAGCATCTACCTCCTCTGAATTTCAACTATTAAATCCCAACGGACTGGCACGTCATGATAAAAGACACCACCCTCTATAACAAACTCCACGTAGCCCCAAATGGCCCACTACTCGGTAGTTATGGCTGTCACCATCAGTTTGTTATAGGCTCCATCTATAAAAGGGACCCTCCAGATATGTTTTTCCTGGGCACTCTTCTCTCTCTTGATACTCTGCTACTTTTTTTCTTGAGCACTCCATTTTTGTTGACCGAAAGAGCTGACTTGATCATCGAAGAGTCTTGCCATAGCCACCACCTTCGACTCTGGAAGAGACCTATTTTGCTGATCACTGACAGTGGCCTCATCTTCTCCAACTCCAGCCTTGAATCCGACGTCAATCAGATTTCGCACCAACACTCAAAAACTTTTCATTACTGAATTAGAAATTTAGTTAGTCTGATACCAAAGCACAGTGAGTTGCTTGTAAGCCATTGAGGTGATCTCAGATCTAAGGGATACTTATATTTATATCCCAACAAAGACATTCTCGATGGTAGAATGCTTTAGAGTTGGTCACGTTCAATGATGATGTATCCTTACATCTAACCTATATGCTATACCAGTGTTTCCATACTTCTTAATTAAGAGAACAACCAACCTATATGGCACATAGCGATCTATGCTCGATAGATCCTGTCGTCCTAATTAACAACCTATCATTTGATCATGAATAGTTTTAAGATCTAATCAATAAATCCTCTCTTTATCGAACCTAAATAGTCCTAAAAACCTCATCACAATAATGGAGTTTATTAGAAGATAAAAACTTATGATGAAAAATATCAAAATATATTTTATTAATTAATAAATTAATTATAATTACAATATAGCTCATCCATCAATATTCTGACGATTGGCTTTGGGACACATTTTCTAGCAACTCCCACTTATCCTAAAGCCACTCAGCACAATATCTAATACCCATTTCGACTAGTGGTTGTCAAACTTCTTAATTGCTAGGGCTTTAGTAAAGGGGTCAGCTAGGTTCTTCTTTCCATCGATCTTCTAAAGGTTGATGTCACCTCAATCTATGATCTTCTAGACTAGGTGAAAGTAGTGTAGTAAGTGCTTTATCCACTGGTGTGCCTTTGGTTCCTTCACCTGAGCAATGGCACCAGTGATGTTGTAGTAGAGCAAGACTAGGCCATCAAGAAAGGGTGCTACTCTAAGTTCGGTGCTGAACTTTTCGGCCACACAGCTTCTTTCACGACATCTGATGCTGCGATGTACTCTGCTTTGCAAACAGAGTCTACCATAGTATGCTACTTGGAACTCCTCTAGCAAATGGCTCCACCATTCAAAGTAAAGATATATTCCGACATGCTTCTACTGTCATCATGGTCAGATTGAAAGCTAGAGTATGTAAAGCCCACAAGTTTTAGATTTGACTCGCCATAAACCAACCATTGATCTTTAGTATTTCTCAAATACTTAAGAATGGCTTTAATCATGTTTCAATAGTTTTCTCCATGATCAGACTGGTATCTAGTCACTACTTCTAGTAAGTATGCCACATCTAGTCTCGTACATGTCATGGCATACATGATAGATCCCATTATGAAAATATATGGGACTCTACTCATACGCTCTCTCTCTTTAAGAGTTATTGGACAATCCTTCTTAGAGAGAAAAATTTCATAACCTATTAAAAAATAGCCCTTTTCAGAATTCTCCATGTTGAATCTCTTCGGTGCAATATCTATGTACGTGGACTGGGATAATCCAAGCATCCTTTTAGATCAATCCCTGTAGATCTTCATCTCTAGGATGTAGGATGCTACACCCAAGTCCTTCAAGGAGAACTGAGATGATAACCAAACTTTTATTCTCTATAGTGTAAGGATGTCATTCCCAATTAAGAGAATGTCATCCACGTACAAGATAAGGAATATCATTACTAGACCATTTGCATATTTGTAAATGTAGGACTCTTCTTCATTCTTAACGAAGCCATATATTTTGATCATCTTATCAAAACACATGTTCCAACTCCAAGATGCATACTTCAATCCATAAATGGATCTCAGAAGCTTGCACACCTTGGACTCATCTGTGGATGTGAATCCCTCAGGTTGTATCATATACATCCTTCGGTCAGCTCTTCATTTAGAAAAGCTATCTTCACATCCATCTACCAGATCTCATAATCTAGATGGACAGCTATCATCAGTATTATCCGAATGAATTTGAGCATTGCCATAGGAGAGAACATCTCATCATAGTCAATACCATAACATTGATGATACTCCTTGATAACCAGATGGACTTTATAGGTCTCCATCTTTTTATTTGTGCCCCTCTTCCTTTTGATGACCCACTTACACCTAATGAGTTTAACGCATCTGGGTGGGTCAACCAATATCCACACATTATTGACCTTCATGAACTTCATTTCGGACTTCATGGCCTCGAGCCATTTTTTAGAATTAGGTCTCTGCATTGCATCTATATAAGTGATTGGATCCTCATCATTCTCATCGAGTTCAATGGGATCACCGTCTCGGACCAACAAACTATAGTATCTGTCTGGCTGACATGGTACTCTACCGAGTCGCCTTAATGGTGCAGGTATATTGGACTCTAGATTTGATTTAATCAAATCTAACTCAAGTTCAGCTACTGGTGTCGATCTTTCTATCTATTGAACTTCATCAGTTCAATCTTAGAGGCAATAATTTCTTTACCAAGGAACTTCTTTTTTAAAAAGATTGTCTTAAGGCTGACGAACACCTTTTGTTCATCGACATGGTGGAAATAGTATCCTTTGATCTCTTTTGGGTATCCTATAAATGTGCACTTGTCAGATCTGGGTCCAAGTTTATCTATAACTAACCGCTTGACATAAGTCGAGCACTCCTAGATCCTAAGGTATAAAAATGCTAGCTTATGTCCTATCCATATCTCATATGAAGTCCTAACTATAGACTTATTTGGAACCATATTTAATAGATAACAAGCCAACTCGAGTGCATATGGCCAGAAGGATATTGATAGAAGTGTGATGTTGTCGTTAAGACACCGTATTTATCAGTTTAATCCGACTTCTTAAAATCATTGAAAATGCATAGATAGCAGTGAGTCGGGTCGAATCCACATGGAAGGTAGTGTTTTTAGATTTGGAATCTTTGATTTTTTTTTTTT